>JAUZST010026352.1:0-30544 GCA_034779995.1 Parotocinclus haroldoi | reverse complement strand
GTGTGTGTGTGTGTGTGTGTGTGTGTGTGTGTGTGTGTGTGTGTGTGTGTGTGTGTGTGTGAGAGAGAGAGAGAGAGCGAGAGAGAGAGCGAGAAATGCTTGTGTGGTCAAAGTTACATTACCCTGATCATTATGATCAAACTTATATTTGCAGTGTTTATCTCAGGCTTTAGTTCAGGCTAATGCTGAACTCCCCAGTGATATCGCCCAAGGCGCGTGTGCGTGTATGTTTGTTTGTGTGTGTGTGTGTGTGTGTGTGCGTGCGTGTGTGTGTGCGTGCGTGTGTGTTAAGGAGCCTTATTATTCATACTCGTACCACAGAAACAAGATGCTTATTTGCTGTGGTAGAATCTGGTGAATTATGCAAACGCTATTTGTTTTGCAGGATGCTGAATTAATCCTGGTTCATTCATAATTTATTGCAATTCAGGATTGAAATTGGTCTTAATAAATTTACAATCCCAATCACAGCCTGCAGGGGAGAAACCCTAAATGATTTTGGTTTGGGGTGCGCAGCAGCTGTTGTGCAAATTGTGTAACCCAGGGTGTGTGCGGGAGTAAAGAGCTTCAGCTTTATTTTTAATCAAATAAACTAGATTTGCATTTCCTACAGCAGAGCTCGAAAAGCTGATAGAACGTGTCCCAATACTTTTGGGTTTATGTGTTTGGGTGTGTCTAGTGTGCGATGGGTTTTATGTGCATGTGTCATGTGTGTACTGAGAGAGAAGTGTACAAGTGTGTGTGTGTGTGTGTGTGTGTGTGTGTATATATATATGTATGTATTAATAAAAATAAAAGCACATATGAAAAGTAAAGGTGATCAAGGGAAGTCATGAATAGTGATATTATTTCTGGGAAAAGCTAAAGGTGATGGGAGAGCTGTGCATGAAGTAAAATGCATTGAGGAATCTGAATAAACAAACTAAATGAATACAGAGATCTTATAAAATGTAATGTGCTCTGAAAGCAAATAGCTTACATATAAAGAAAATTGAATTGAAAATAATAAAGGAAAGTTGTTTTCTGTCTAAACCACAGCCTCCACCCGACCATCCATCCTTCATCATCCATCCAACCCACAAGTGAATCAAACATCAGCCTGTAATTAGAGACAAGAATAAAAAGAACTTATTATTTAGTTTGATTATTTTTTTCTCTCTGATTTTACACCGTTTGTCTTAAGATATATTGTTTTGTACTGTATAAGGCGACTACGTTATAAGTCGTTACAGGCACATTCAGGGTGGATTCACTGCTTTGTTGCTTGATGTATGAATTAAGGATTTAATCCTCTGATAGGATTTTGGGAAGGAATTATGGGACATTTGTGTGCTCAATGAGCTGGTCCGGCTCTTTTAGCACTAATGGTTTAATAGTGGAGGAGAATTGCTCGGTGTGTGGCTCTGACGTTTTGCTCTGCAGAAACGACTGCACACATCATTGGGTCTGATGGTTTATAATGTGATTTTTGAGACACGCCGCTCTGCTAAGATGCTCTATTAGGCCTCGATGGGTCTTCGGAAATTCATTAACGCTCTGTGGAGGTGTTAACTGCAGAATAGTTCCCTGTGGATGGATAAAACACCCTGTGGTGGAAATGGTGTGAGGTGAGTAACAGGGGCGCGGAAGCCTTTCGTAGGTCATTCCAGATATTTGGAAGGTGAGGAGCTTATTTCGTCTCTCACAATCGTCAGACCTGTATACAATGTAATAGAATAGAATGCACTCTCACAGATGGAGATCACTACAGTATTTATGCAGTAACATTGATTATTATTTTTTTTTTAATTTTACATCAAGTTTCAAGTCACACACACGACCTGCTGGGCTTACATTTTACAGCAGCTGCCTGTAAAGCAGGGGGTCACCCTGACCTTTATGATATTCTGCAAAATGCTATGACATAGGCAAGTACTGTACAACTGTGAGTCTGTCGAGAGAAAACCTTTCCCAAATATTCGGCCGTCAGCTCCAGAATTATTAGTACCACTGGGAAATGTGGCGGGACGAGGTGTTGGGATGGGATCAGGCGCAGGTGCAGAACTGCAAAGGCAATAAGGAATATGTTATATATAATATATCCCTTATAAGCAATAAGGAATGTTTTTCATATATAATGTGATTTTACACACGTATTCATTAGCATGTTATCTTTTCCTGGGTGCATTTACACTTAATAATCAGATAACGACGCAAGATTTTACATGCGCTTGGACAAACAGATAATGGTAAAGCTCCAGGTTTACATGATGATAATAATAATAATAATAATAATAATAATAATAATAGTCAGATTTCTACTTTGCAACCAGCCAATAATTTTACGGGATGTGACGTAATTACAAAAACTTTAATAATTAATATAACTCTTCATTTATTCACGCATTTCAGTCTGTCCAAAACCATTCGGTAGCCGTTTGCAAATGCATTTAACCTCAGGGTTGCCAGATCTCGCATGAAAAACAAGCTCTATGAAAACAAGCCTAAAAAGAAGCAAAGTCTCTGAGGATAAACATTCCTGGCAACCGTGTTTGATACGGCTAAAAGTCAAATTTCTATTTCCAGTTATCTGTTTTCCACTTTCTTACACTCAGCTTACTTATTGCTTGATTGACTTATTTGAATTATTTCCCAGTTCTGTGTTTTCTGATTCCTAGTATTTAGTATTTTCATTTCACTACAACCTTAATTTATTTATTTCTCTGGTAATCAATGTCTTCTTTGTCACCAAACAAAGCAAAAATGTCACACAATACCTACTGCTGCATTGGCTTCTGGGCAGTGTAGTTCCCACAGATGTCATCCTATATCACACCACACACCTCTACCCCCTCTGTCGGTAGCTGAGGGGGTACAGCTGGTGTCCTGACACAAAAAAAGGTTGCAAAAATGCCTTTTTGGTTTAGCTTCACAAAGTAACTGCTCCAAATGTGAACAGTTATGAACATAATATCAGCAATTCTATAATTAAATACAGAACGTCATTTTGCAACTTAATGAAATTCATATTTGATTATTACAAATGAAAAAAAAAACTATTTTTGGAAGTGTAAATGTAGGCAATTGTTAAAAAGCAATATATAATAGAGACCAAATAACCAATTGAGCAAATTATTAGTAAATATTAATAGAGAAAACCTGCAGAACCTGCATTCCATCCCAGTTACCAAATTATTCATAAATTATAAGCAGAGAACAGGAAATGACCACAGTTATGAAATAGTAGCCAAATTACAAGTCATTAAAAACCTTACAAAACAATTAGGAGCTTTATGGAGTTTTGTAAGTATAACCTTAGTCACAGCCTGGCTGTATTATAAATAATATTAAACACTATAGAAATATATCTCTTTAAAAAGCCATTTTACAGCTCTTTAACCATAACTGGTCAAATCAAAGAGCTGTATGGATATAGGAAAGTGATACCAACTAAACTGTCTGGCCAATTTTAGCAGCGTGCAACTAAAATGAAGTAAAATATTAATCAGTTTTCCAACTGTGTATCGATGCTAAAACGATCTGAGATACAAACATTAGCATATTAAAGTGGGACTGACCTGCTTTCTCTCACTCTCCATGGTGATAATTAAACTCGGGAGAGTGCAGCAGAGTTTATAATTATTCCCAGCCTGGAGTGATCCAAAAGCACATGTGTGTCATCCAGGAGAAAGTGGGTTTGATTTTACCTGCGAGCGGGAACTTTAGCGCTAATAATGGCTCGTCATTTCTCCACGCTGTGCGTGAAACCCGGTTATTTCAGAGATCTGTTTGCTGAGTTCTGCATCGAATTAACATAAAAAATGAAGTTAATACAAGTTTTTATTACAGCCTCAAATGGCTTGTCAATCATGAGCCTCGTCTTTAGCACCACCGTTCCCCTGATAGAGTCTCATACATCCGTCGTAACCCACTGACAGGCTAACTCGGGGATCTGGGCGGGAGTCCTTTTGGCCAGGTCGGCCAGCGAATGCGTTCCCTGCCCATTCCTGCAACAACCTGGCTCTTAGTGCCCTGTGTATTATGGAGATTGTTCCGGATTCCTAGTGGTAAAAATCAGTACAAATGAATCCAAATAATATATTAAACCAAAACATTCTTTTGTTACCCTGCTTATCATGGCCAAATTTGCAGGCGGAGGTTTGGACCCTAACTCAGAATTCACTAGGTGCAGAAAGAGGCACACCCTGGACAGGGCACCAAGTCCACAGCAGACCACCACGTTGTAAGCACCACGCGCCCACTGAACCCAAGCCCATTGTAAAAGCGCCTTTTAGCAGCTGGCTCAAGCCAGTGGACCTTAACATACTCGAATACAGAATTACCAATATTATCGTGAGAAGGGAGTTTGCATGTTCTCCCTGTATGCAAGTGTGATTTTCTCTCATGGGACGAAGAGCTACTGTGGCACAGATCACAGATATGTTTAATCCTCGTTACAGGAGGTGTTTGACCCTGCTGTATGGGGCTGTGTTGTTTTTTTGTTTTTTTTTTAATTTACAGCGGGTTGCTCTTGTCACAGAGCCGCTGGAGCTTCTGAAGGTACTAAATCGCTGAGTGATCCCACAAAGCCTGAACAAATTGATTGAAGGAATCCTTCGATGGTGCCATGTCGATGTAGCTCATCATAGCTAAGCAATTTTTGGGGCATCTGTAGGGCAGGTGGAGATGTAGACCAAACAGCGGACTTAAAGGGCAGGACTTCATGGGTTCATGCAAAGTGTTTAGCTGGAGAACGACTACATCAGAATTAAGAATCTTTGTCCCAAGGATCAAGGTCATTGTTGCAAGCTGAAAGGGATGGTTCAAACAACCACGTTGACCTTAATTAAAAAAACGATTTTTAATAACATACATTACACTGTCACAAACATGCAGCCAGCAGTGCCAGTTGCATGAAAAAAAACTTCCTGAGATGCATATTGAAGAAAACTTTAGAGGCGCAACTCCTCGTACTCTAGGTTGGGACCCGTTCGTGTCCTCGGTTCTCTTTCCTAGCATTTATCCACCATCGATGCATGTTTGATGCAGCACATTGGCTCTCACCCCAAACTTGAGACCTCGCTGGGCCAGTTTACAGCAACCAATTAACCTAAGCACATACCTTTTAAAATGTGGGAGGAAACCAGGATACATGGTGTCAAGACATACCTAAACGAGAAGGAGTCGAACGAGGATCGAATCGGAGCGCTCTGGACATGACCCCTGTGTCTCCCCTACGTTGTGTTTTCGCTAAGAAGAATACAACGGTTGTTTGTGCAGATCACCCGAATTCGTCTTGGTCCTCTCAAGGTTTCTTCCTTGCCACTGCCGCCCTAGGCTTGCTCAATTTGGGGTTGGGAAAAGCGCTATAGAAATACATTTGAATTGAACTGAATTGAAATTTTCCACTGGTTCCAGTGACAGTCTCTTTATTTTTGGGCATGCTCAGGGTACAACCGTCCTTCAGAAAGCGGCTTTTGTCTGCTTTATTTAAACCCCCATAACCAACACCTCATTTCTTTATCATGCTGGATGAATAACGAAATATTTGATGATAAACAATGTGGGAGAAGTCAAGTATAAATAAGTACAAAAGCCTCTGCTTGCTCTTCACACATTTTGCTGGTGGGAACAATCCCTTATGGAGCTTACCGATTAGAGTTCGAATGGATTTTTCGTACATCCCACATGGCTCGGGTGCTCTGTGCGGCCAGCGTGGGTGCCATCTTTTACGCCATCATTTATGCTTCATTTGCGATGGCACCAGGCCCCGTGGCATCAACAAGTCCTCCGCTGGCTCGTCAGCGCTTCGTAACTAATGATATTTTCTACTGCCTACTTTCTACTTTTCTGTCATGATTCCTGGTCTTAAAAGGAGTTTGTTTTGTTTCCCCGACTGTACTTATCATACATTAAATCCAAATCTACCATCGGACTATTCTTAACCCTTATACAGGGTGTTTATGATTATTACATTTTAGATATTAGATATTAAATTACTCCATATGACGCTGGAGTTATGGGATTATTATTACAGGAAACATAACGTTCCTTTACCTCCCCCAGAACCTAAAAAAAAAAGGTTTATAACGTCAGCAAAAACGCCTGAGCTGTTTAGTTTATTACATTATTTTTGATGCAGCGTTTCTACTGTGTGTAACGGTCCAAAATGCACGGCTTGGTCAATGAAATTGAGGATAAACATGAAAATGATGAATAGGCACGCATAGGCAGTCGGGGCTGGGGTTATCGAATGCTCAGTCAGTGGAGAAGTGGCAAGAAAAAGGCAGAGAAGAATAGGTTCGGGTTTAAGGTGCGTTGTTTTTCCACTTTTCTACTAAAACTTTTACTTCCCTTCGTCCAAAAGGTAGCTAGTTTAGTCTGACAGGTCCTTCTTTAGTAGCCCTTGACACAAACCATGTAAAATCGTGTCGATAATAACACACATGCCTCTTGTGTAATCTTAACGTCGATGTACCTCGGCAGAAAAACAACGACAGAAGACAGAAAACACGTCTTGGGTAAGATATGTGTGCATAGCTAATGTAACGTAATGAAACGACAGCATGTTTTATCTCTTTTTGGCAACAAAAGAAGCTGAGGAAGCGCGGTTAAAAAGCACACGCGCTGGTAATTGATACAAGCTGCCACTGCCGAGTGGCCTTGTGCTTTTTTTTTTATGTTATTCAATATTCCTGTATGTAATTGTGTGAAATCGATGGCTAGCTTTTGCTGCGGCTTTTCATTTTTTCCCACGTTGACTCAGCGAGCTTTTCTCCATCAGGCCTGGAAGCACGGCAGCATTTCTTTAGGCTGCAGCAGAGGTCAGAAAAGTAATTAACCTCATTCTGTTTGCTCTGCTGCTACGCTTGTACAGAAATACTGACACAGGATTGCTGCTAAGAACACACACACACACACAACGTAAAGCGCATGCAAACTGCAATGCATATCAAATGTTTTCATGTCCATGAACTTTGGCTCAGTAATTAATCAAAGAGAACTAACTTAAAGTTTACTAGTTTATTTTATGTTAGTTTCGAAATGATGGAGCTAAATGAGTTGTTTCATCATCATCATCATCATCATCATCACCACCTCCTCATGGCTCACAGTCAGTAGGTCATGGACCTTTTATACAGACGCTTCATTATAAACCAACACTTCATTCATTCATTTCATAAGCGCATACTGAATGAAATTCTTGTTTATGATTTAAGTTAAGTATAAGTTTATGTTCGCACTGCTCTGCTCTGAGTAAAATGTACTTTTTATACCTTCTGCTCAATCCACATGGGGTCGCGGGCCAGCCGGTGCCCCGGTAACTCAGGGTGCAAGGGCAGGAACAATCCTTGACGGGGTGCCAATCACACACTAAGAGCCACTTTAGAGAAACCAACTAACCTAACACGCATGTCTGGATGGTAGGAGGAAACCGGAGTAAACCCACGCAGACACGTGGAGGCCCCAGGCTGGTCCACCCTGGGATGGACCTTCTCGCCGCCCCACCGAGCCCCCGTACTGCCCCAGTTTTTTAAAAATGATCTAAATAAAGTGATTACAGTTATTTAATTCAACAATGCAATTTTGTTTTGTGTTTTGAATTAATGCACTGATGAAGAGGAATTAATGTGGCTCAAAAATCGGTGTGCTTTTCTGCATTAATGCTGCATCACGGAACTAAAAATGACCTTTGTCAACAGCACTGACCCGACCCCATGGCTGGATTTTGGGCTTCCAGTTGACAATAGTCTGGAAGGTCCTTTTCATCTTTTGTTTTACCTTTTCACCTTTTCGTCCGTTGTTTGACTTCTTTGGGCTCAGGGGCATCTGGGAATCCCTTCCAGTCTTTCTTTGAGGAACATTATCTTCTCACACAGTTGTTGACCACGGGAGATCCCAGTTTTGCTCCTCAAAGGCTTTCCTGGATGCAGCCTTTAACCAAATCATGACAGTTATCACTTGTTGATTTGACCTGTTTGAAATCACATCAATAATCGCATATTTATATAATCAATTTTGTTTTACGATTAAGATTATCCTACATTTTTTCTATCACGAAGCTACATTTTAGTAATCATTTATTTATTTTAAAATAGTTTTGCTATGATTTAATATACATTTAGTGTTTATTTATTTAACATCTAGGTCGCCCATGGAGGTCGGGTCCCCTGTTGAGTCTTGGTTCCTCCCAATGTTTCTTCCTATTACTTTAGGGAGTTTTTCCTTGCCGCTGTCGCCCTGGGCTTGCTCAACTTGGGTTTGGCCTTTAAGGTCTTGTAAAGCTGCTTTGAGATGAAGCTACGTTGTAAAAAGTGCTATAGAAATGAAATTGAAATAACTATTTATTTATTTGTACCTCATTTCTACCCATAAATTGGCCTGCTCCAACTGTTAATTTGGAAAGTGTTACAGGCCTGAAATGTAGGAACAGATCTGCATTAACAAATGGAACGAATACCTATTTCCATAATAACTATGGTCATATTTATGTTCTAACCCTGCTTCCCCCTGGTCAGGGTCTTAAGGGGTATCGCACCTGTCCCCAAAAAACACAGGACAGGACACAAGTCCACCACAGTGCCAGCAGGGCATACCATTACCAGCCTCCCCTCCCTCAGACACGCCTGTTTCCATGTGCAGAGAACACATTTGGATCTGGAACTCGTTAGCTATTTAAAATCAACAACTCTTTCATTTAGGGGCCCAAATGTTGGTAATATTTTGTACATGTCATTTTTCTTGCTGTTTCAAAACGTATTATAGCCTGTCCGGCACACAAATGGGTGCATTTAGGAACGACACCTGTATTCAGTAGGCTCGTTCATGTGTTGCTTTTCAGCTTGATTCATGATGTTAATGTTACAGGTGTCTAACAACCAAATATGTGCAGGCTGATCCTCCCCGTGTGCCTGCCGAAACAAATGGCTCCATACCGGGTCTGAAATTGGGCATAGACACTGCAGCGCTTTGAGAAGAGGAACAAAGAACTTTTAATGGCTTCGGAAATGACGCTCCGTTCGTCTAGCTCATCTCTCTTGTTATTTCCCTCTTTTGTTCCCGACGGTGCACCTGGAGAGCCCGAACATCTCGTTTTGGTGCAAATGCGCAGGTATCAGTAAAATGATTCAAATGAAATGGCTTTTTATTTTTCATGAAACCGCAGACCACCATTTTTTTTTTTTTTAGAAATAAATCTGCCCGGTTTGTCACAGCAGGGCCCCATTTGGGTTCGCTTTGCCTTTTTTGCTCAATGCTCCTCCTGTTCTGTGTAGTCAAACAAAGATCACATTCCATTATTACAAAAGTCGCATGTTTCCTGCAGCTTTCTGCTAATGTTTACAAATGCTTCACTTAACGGCATTCGGTTCGCGCCTCGCAACAAGCTCTGGGTGTGAACAGTATGTCTACACATCTCCCTCTGCAACATCTGCAACTCCATAATCTTGAACATCATGATTGAACATTGATCTGTCATTCTGTCATCCTGCTGCATTTCAGTTCTTTTTTCGCTCCCATTTCTTGTCCTTCTCTTCGTCTGTTTACGTCTTCCCTTCTAACGTCTCTAAATATATAAATGTCCACATTGTCCACATCACAGAACGCTGCTCAGGTATTACCAGATATTATCCAATCCCAGACTAAACAAGCCTGGGGTGCCAGTGGCAAGAAAAACCTCCCTAAACGTTATAAGGACGAAACCCTGGGAAGACCAAGACTCAAAAAGGGACCCAATGTCCTTGGGCAGTTGAATTACATATACGAATTAAAAAAGGGATTAAATGAATACAATTTTAGTAAAAGCATAATTTAGGGGATAATTCAAAATGAAATATATCATAATTCAATAGTGTAGTTTAATCAGAAGCTAAATAAATATTAACAGAGAACACATTTGGGGAAAATGTGCATTAGCGGTAATGTAATGTAATATTAGGAAACGTATAATATACATTTATTGTAATGTAATATTAGGAAAACGTATAATATACATCATATAAAACTCCTAAGAGTCACATAGGAATTTGAAGACGTTGCGTAGTGTTTCACTTTTAACAATGATATAATTAAAAACACATTATAAAAACGGTGCTATATTGTACTATAAAATGCAGTCTTTCTTATCGTGTATAAAATGTAAAACACTTACCTAAGACGAAAACGAGAGTAGAACTACTATGTCTTTCCACTCTATCAACACTGCAATTCTCTTTTCTGTCAGTAGGCGTCACAAGGGTTTGATCGTACTAGTTTTCCGTCTTTTAGAAGTAAATAGGATGTATGTAACAAAGTTTTATTTAATATAAAAACTCTTACGACTTTGTTTTACTTTATATAAAAAATCATAACTGTTTTATTTAATATAAAAACACTTAAGACTGTTTTATTTAATATAAAAACTCTTACATCTTTGTTTTATGTAATATAAAAACACTTAAGACTGTTTTGTTTAATTGTAACATTCTTAAGACCTTGTTTTATTTAATATTAACATTAAGACTTTGTTAAAGTAAACGGACGTTGGTCAGATCGGCATTAAATGGTATCCTGGATACCTGTACACTCGGGTCAAGCTGCTTTCTGCTAGTTTCTCTTCATTGAGACTTATGTTTATCAACTTGTTTGTAGTTTTAAACTTTGAGTGTGAAATCTGGTCTCATTCTGGCTCACACTTAACACCCTAAACAAACGCTTTAATGGCAACAATAATCGAAGAAATCCTACTATTATAGGTCACAAGCTCGATTGTTTTTCTCCTCTTATTATTTATTGCATTGTTGTGCCTTTTTGAAGCTAAAAACACCATGTAGATACACGCCGGACAGATTTTGCTATTGATTTGTCCGCGGACAGTGTTTTATTCTTCTGTGTGTCCATTAAATCCTTTTTCTGTTTCTATGGCTCTACACAAACACTTTAAACGTACAATTTTATCACCAGGAGAGTTGATACTGATCACGCTCCATTGTGTGTCCATTCAAGTGTGTGAATTCAAAACCTAAATTCCTTACAAACTTAGAATGTTCATTGATTTGACTTGACTATTTTCCCTTTCTTTAAGGGAATATGGGGCCAAATAATGTTCCTATCAAGTAGGATAACACTATAAATTGTTTGATAAGTTTTTTTATTTACTATGTACGCTGCTTACAAAAATGAGTTATTTTAGTATACTATATTTATTGTGAGCACTATAAACGGACATGTTACTGTTCCGCTGGTTTCTACGACTTTTTAATCGACTGTTAGCTTTCACTAGCTGGTCTATGTAAAATATTTCCATTCTTTAATTCACAAAGCGTGTCTCTGGCTGTTAAACAAACACCTGACCTACAACAGAGGCTAATAGGACAATAACAAATAAAAGGATGTGCTAATGAGACCAGCTTGCTTTTGTTAAGCCAGCCAGTGTGGGGAAATTCTAGTAATCATTTCCGTCATTAGAAAGTAAAAAAACATATTGTCACAGATTGAATTACTCACCTTCTGTTGTTTAATTTCTGAGTTTTTGGGTTTAAATCAATGGCAGGCTTTTCATAACCTGTTTAGAACCTGTATAACAAAAACGGGAGGAATTACCAGAATGGGAACAAGTCATTATGTTTCAAGTACCACAGGAAAGTCTGAAATCAAGTGAATTCCAAATCAAGTCCCACATCAGCCAGGAAAAATGTACTACGAAATTTGACAATAGAACCACGAAGTGGCCAAATGATCAAATTCATAGTAGAACTGTGAACATTATGGTCAAGCAATTTCCGTTTTTATTATGAAATCTCCGTACATTTTTTTTTTCCTGGGTAGGATGGGCAAGTCCTGTTCAGGTCACCAGATATCCAGTGGGACTGTTTTATTAGCCTAAACAGGACAACAAATTAAGTATTCGGAGTTAGAAATTGTTATAGTTACTGCGGCAATTTTTTGACAAGAGCAGCCAGAATAAAATGTGTTTGGAGAGACCATAGCCAGTTATTACTCGAATTCCAGGGTATAAGCCCAGACTTACGGTTCTTCGTGTAACCTTAAATGTTAAACAACGTTCAAAATGTTGTTGTAACTCTTGTTGGAGAATTTGAAAAGCATGGTTTTTGGCAGCGTGCCTCTAGCTCGTAAAGCCGGGTTTCAAGTCTCTCAGGCATTTTTAAGCCTGATTCAAAGTCCAGGTCATTCACTGCGTTTACGTGCAGAAATGTTTGTCAGTAACAAACGAGTACACGTGCACTTGAGTAATCAGAAGAAAAAAACCCACTGAACATACCTGACCTAAGCGGTAATCGGATTTCTGCTTCAATTTGTAACATAAGTCACATTTTCTTGAGTTTATTTTGCATGTCAGAGTCTCTGCAGCCCATTTAGCTGGTTCTTCATTTCATTCCAGGGTTGCCAGATCCCAAGAGAGAATCCCCCACTGGACAATGTAAATAAGACCAAAGTAACCCCGAGTAAGAATACGCTGACCTGGAATTTTTTTTTTCCTGCTAGTCGCTCTACATTAGCAGACTGTCAAATCTGCTAACTGGTGCTATGCATGCTATTAATACTCTGATTAGTGAAAAAATCCAACTCTTACTTCGTCTTATTACAGGATGGGAGTGTGGTGTGTACACGGATAATCAGATAACTGCAGAAATAGACTAATTCTCAGATTATCCAGTCGTTTTAAGGTTGTTAAATGCCAAGAAAGGAGTATTAGGACAAGCTTACCAAGTTGTGTCCTCTGTTCTGTTAAATTTGTCCACAGTGATAAAAGGAGGCCATAAAAATTGGCAGCGTTTGCTGTGGAAAAGAGAATCGCTGTAACACGCATGACTTAAATAACGGCTCCATCTTTTTCATCCAGTTCACTTCATCTTTTTTCATTTAACGCCTTTTGAAATGTCATCAGAGGATTTAAAACAGACCATGTCTTTTACCACACACAGTTTATTTTTGTGCGCGTGTGTGAATGTGCATATGCTGGCATGTATATAGTATATGTTGATGTGTCTCTACGAATGTGGATGTGTGTGTGTGTGGGTGTGTGTGATGGTATGTGGGGGTATGTCGTATGCTTTGTACAGCTCCAGTTACGTGCTGGAGACAGCAGCACCTGCAGTCCTGGGTTCAAATCCATGGGGTGGGGTTGGCTCAAGGACCCAACTGTGGCAACTTGGCAGAGGTGGGACTTGAACCCTGGACCTCCTGGTCCAGAGTCCCGCTAGGCTACCACAGTCCTGTTCAGAGTGCACCTCTGAACGAGCCCAGCGAGGTTTAGGCATAAAAAACCTTAAGTATAAACCATATGGGATGATTTTTCCTTACTTAAAGAAAAAAAAAAGTTTAAATTCAAGCTGTTTCAGTCATTTTATCTTGTCAAGACAAACAAACTCCGTTAAAACTCCTCTGAACATTAATCCTGCAAAATAAATGTTTAAAAAAAACACATTTAAAAAAAAAAAACGGAACTTTTAACAAGTAAACACACTTCTCTGGACTCTTAATGAAATGTCTGCGCCGTTATTACGCCAAAATAAGTGACCGATCGATCACCAGTGCACCCTGGCCAAAAAGCTATTGGATTAACACCTCTGAGTTCCTGTTCCTTTAAACGATAATTAGTAACCAATCACTTCAGTCCCTCCTGTGACCCATAGCAGCTCATATCCTTCTTGTAATTAAAATAAGCAACAAGAAACATTGCGACTACGCGCACTCACTAATCCGATAACTGCACAAAATCAGATTTTGCCAATAATCACTTCAAGTAATTAGATAACGGGAAAGCTCCGGGTTTACATGACCCAAACGTAAAACGTTTGCTCTTTAACCAGCCAATAATCTCACAGTAAAATGTGGCGTATGTTTCTTGAGGGCCCAGAGCCTGCGCAAAGTGTTCCTCCACCTATTCTTAAAGAAAGAATTAAGAATAAGCATACCTGGAAACTTCTTTTCCTCTAGCCGCTCTGTGCACATGCGCAGACTGCCGAATCCGATAACCGGTATACATGCTATGAGTAATCCAGCTACTGGGATAAAATCCATCTTATTTCTAGATCGAAGCACGCTGTATGCGCGACCACTTAAGTCAGACAGCTGCAGAAATGCGATTATCAGATCATTAAGGGCATGTCTACACACCCAAAGTAGAGAGATTTTACATCCCACATCTTACATCACACGACAATCACACAGCCCCTGCAATAAGAAACGGCAGTAACTCTCAAAAATGACATCCCATGTGTTACCGCAGCTGTTAAGCTGTTAGCCACAGCTAGCACATTTAGCAAGAAAAAGGAAATTGCAGTCCTCACACTAGTACTGTAATCCGTTTTTAGACCACATTCTTCAGTTTTATTGCAGCTATTCTCGTCCTCTGTCGTCGTTTCCCCCCCCCCCCAGCTATGTGACACAGAGAATACTAAACTATTTTAAAAGCTGACGTAATTGCCTCCATTGAACACATTCACAGAACATGGCGAGATAAGTCAAAAGAAAGTAAAACCAGTCATGTTTACTTCATTTCCAAGCACTTTTGTTCTTGGCTAAAAACCAGTGAAAAATAGGCCTGAACCAAAACAGATGCTGGGTATAAATTATGTAGTCAAGTCATTAGTAAAAGATTCGATGTCCTTTGGATGACAGAGAAGCTTAAACATGGGCAGGGCTAAAAATGATGCAGTCCGATTTATTCATCCACTCAGGAAACTGGAACAAAGTAACTTTCCAGATATATTGGTATTTTATCACGCTCTCATATATTGGGTTATATTTAAAAGGCGTATAAAGTTAGGTTCTTATGGCACGCTGAAAGGTTGGATAA
This sequence comes from Parotocinclus haroldoi, assembly GCA_034779995.1. Lineage (NCBI taxonomy): Eukaryota > Metazoa > Chordata > Actinopteri > Siluriformes > Loricariidae > Parotocinclus > Parotocinclus haroldoi. The sequence continues at coordinate 15,765 of JAUZST010026352.1, read as the reverse complement.
GATTTCTTTCCAGGTTGCTGGGTTCAGCTCGTTGACTCTGGCAGACGGGACAAAGCGACCACTGGATTTGGGTTTGGGACAGGAGTTTCCTTATCTGGATTTTCCCCACTGTGCTTGATCAGATAATGATCATGCTTCAGCTGATTTATTTGCACGAGTTAAGTTTTTTGTACATAAAAACTTCAGGGGCATCACGGGGGCTCGGTGGGTAGCACCTCTGCCCCGCAGCAAAAAGGTCCCGGGTTCATTCCCAGGGTGGGGCGGCATGGGTTCTTTCTGTCTGGAGTCTGTATGTTTACTCTGGGTACTTCGGTTTCCTCCCACAGTCCAAAGACATGTGTGTTAGGTTAAGTTGTGTCTTGAAAAGGGGCCTGTGTGTGTGTGTGTGTGTGTGTGTGTGTGTGTGTGTGTGTGTGTGTGTGTGTGTGTGTGTGTGTGTGTGTGTGTGTTCACTATGATGGATTAGCGTCCCATCTAGGTTTGTCCCCAGTAACCTGTTGCTGTGCCTCACTAAAATGAAACGGTTAAAAAGTCAGTATTATCCCGGATATCTGAGCAGAACTCCAGGACAAATTCACTACAAGCACTACATTTCCCATAATGCCCAAGCATCTTTCTGCCTGAGCCAGTTTCTTACTTTGCAAATGAGGTAATGATCGCTCATTACAAATTTTTTTAGAGTTCATTCGTTCTTCATTTCTCATCGATGGCAGAGTAACGTCCGCTTGTGCTAAATCACTTCATCTTTTTAGTCTTTAACGGACTTGACTAATTGCCATACAAACACTGCCCTGCTACACACAAAGCTTGTCTTTCTATCCCTATGAGGACTTTTAATTAATCAACCAGGACGTCTTCTGACTAAAGCTACACCTACGACTAACCCTAAGCTAACTGCGGTAATAGAAACCAAATGTTTTGGCTGCTTTGTTTTTTCAAGTTGCAGTTTTTGCTAGATCTTTTATCATTGGGGCTCATTCGGATCTCGCGATGACATACACACTTGACACCCCCCACAGCACACAGATATGTGAGCCAGACTTTAATAATCGTTTTGACATAAATATATGAGAGCATCAGAAACGTGGCCAGGACGGTTTATGGACGATAGCTTTCATCTTCTGAGAGGAATAAATAATTAGTTCGGGACAGGGACACGTTGACAGTTTTTACTCGATTGAGATCAGGGAGACAATAAAACAGTTAATTAATCTTTGTGTCAGCGCTGACAAATGGCAGCAAAATTCATTTTCAGTTTCTCCGTTATGTTTGTTTTCTTCTGCTTGTTATTAAGTACCTAATGGAACATGCTAAAGATGCCAGTGTTGCTAGCACTACACGTCATTCAAGGACATAGTGACTGCTTATTTTTACATTACGAACAGCCCACATTAACACTGGCTAACAATGAAATGACAAACTGACTAGATTTTTATACGGAGGATAAATGCACTGCTCACCGAAATGATTTCAGATCATCAGAAAAGCAAATGAAAAGTCAAAGAAAGTTGTTTTGATTATGCAAATGAGATGCAAACTCTATTATGGTGACTGAGTAGTAAGTGATGTATTCAGGACATGTATTCCAGGTCAAACTGGGCCAGAGTGCCCCCACATTGCGTTCAGTAGGGTGTATGATCACCCAAGAGGGTCAAAACGCACCGACAGTGATGGGGCATGGACAGGATCAGATTATCCAGCAGCTCTTCTGAGTTCTTCCTCTTCATATTCGTTTTGAAATCTGCCCTTATTTTTGTAAGCAGGGTAGTTTACATATACAGTACTGCTGTTTTAGAATTAGTATAACGACTAAATACGATTATTTCTTAGACCCTCACAGCCGGAAAATACAAGAAAGTAGCCAAGAAAGGACACATGTATGCTTAGATATACTAAAGCTTTGTAGATTGGAATGATCTGGTAATTTCTGCAACACCCAGAATTAACTGGGAACAGTCAGGAGTAAATTTCGGATGGTCCCTTTGAGCTTCAAATTAGAAGTTCAGCCTGTTTCCTGCCACAGGTGCCGCTATACATGACACCTGTCTACCTTAATTCACAATTGCCCAGCCAATTAAGTTCTGACACCTTCCCAAAAACACCAGTGGATCACTTTACCGAGCAGGATCGAGTGGCTGTAATCATCAGTCGGGTGGATCAGCTGTAATTACTCCCATTTACAGTAAGTTATCGGAGCTTCATTAAATCGGCGGCTAATTAACGGAGCAAAGTCGCGTCTCTGCGGGGAGTGGAGAGGAAGAGGCGGAGCACCGAGATCTTGCTAGTGTAATGAGAAACACTCGACTTCGGGCAAGAAGAGATGTTCAAACAGACTGGAAGCGAAATTTAGTAATAAGGCACAGAGGAGACGAGAGATTTTCTAAATAACCTTCATATGCAAAGACTATATATATATATATATATTTTTTTTTAAATCAAGGGTAACGATTCAGAAAACTGTAATACGTTGCAATAATGAAGGTTTGTTGACATGCAGCATGACAAGAAGTCTGACAAGTCTAATCGTCAAGCTGGAGAGACTTCATCGAGACTTCATCCGAAACATCAGCTGGAGTGGATTAAAACATCACCATTTGGACTCTGGAGCAGCAGAAATATCCTGTACAATAGGAGCTGCCTGAATGCTCTGTGCCAACTATAAAGGTTGGTGGGTGACGAATAATCGTTTTTAGCTTAAGTTAATGTTATATATTATATACCCGGTGAGCTTCTTTAAAATCATGAAGCACACTGTGCATAGTGAAAGGCCAAAAATATGTTTAATATTATGTCATTTTTCAGGGCACATGCACCCTTGTGATGGTTGTAATGCGTCTAATCTCTAAACTTTTGTGCTTCATTAGATGCCAGACTCCAATTGTCTAATTAAAAACAGATCAATACGTAACCTTGATCACCTTGACCAACCAGTCTGTCAGGCGCCTCGTAGACGTCGTTGGTCACACAAGCGTTGGTGTTTTAGTCATTATTTAATGCCACCCCGCTGGCTAGGGGGGCAGGCCATTATGCCCTCGAATCGATGCCAATTTAGTGCGACAGAACGACCTATCGTTCACGTCTTTGGACTGTGGGAGGAAACTGGAGTACCCGGAGTAAACCCACGCAGACACGGGGAGGACATGCAGACTCCACACAGAAAGGACCCAGGTCACTCCACCTTCTTGCTGTGATGCTACTCACCGCGCTGCCCGTTACAAATAAGTAGCAGAACGATACACACACAAACACACACTTCTAACCTTCTAAACTTTTCGAAAGTTTCGAAAAAGCAGTAACTGTAACTACTAATAATTGTAAGCAGCTTACAAAAATAAGCCCAAAGTCGCTTAGAATAATACGACCTGGCAACCTTGACACAAATAAGACTATCACCTCTAACACCTGCCTGTAAGACATGGATCCACAGCATGGATGGGCTGTTGAGACGACCGGTTGATCATGGCCACAGCGTCCAGAGTTAAGAGATTTTTACTTCCTATTCAAATGTATTAGAATTGTTACGACCTCGGCCGTTGAGGTGATGGCACATATCTGAAATGACTAAAGTGCTCACAAAAATCTGAAGATGCTTTAAAATTAAATATCCCATAAGGTCCCCATAGGACCCCCCCCCCCCCCCAAGCCTTCCTTTCGGCACATGCTGCTCCTGTCAAACGTCCAGAAACTCCCAGATCAGATCTGAGCTGCAGGGCTCTAATACGCATCTAGTTAAGGTTTTTTTTATAGCTGAAGTACAGAGCAGTGATGGCCATTTTAAGGGGATGTCAAGACAGATCATCATGACTAAGAGAGGAAGGGTAGGCTGGATGAAGCATACACACGCTCACTTCAGAGGAAGAACCGCTACAGGAAGAACCGCTCACCACAAACATTCCTGGGAATGCGTAACGTTCCAGCAAAACCCACCTCATCGCTCAAACATCTGGAAGGCATCCATGTCATTCTGCAAATACCAGCTGCACCACTCACGCACACAGGAACCCACACACGCCGACCCTGAGAGGGTCTTTAGCACCTGGCTCTACAGTTTGCTTCTCCCATTAATTATTCACAGGATCCCGTGTGCACGAGGCAAGGAGGAAACAGGCGAGAGGCTTTTTTGGCTATTAAGATGGAACACCAACCATTTCCCCATCCTTTAAAATATTCTCCCAATAAGCAGGGATGAGGGACTGTGTTTATGACATCACCTCAGTCAATGAATCAACGTGTGGGTGTGCAGGATCAGAGCTCTTGAAACCGTCTTTCCACGCGGTCCCAAACTAAGGATTGGGAACCACATTTGGGGAAAATTCTACGACATCAGAACACTTTAGAATCCAAACGAAATGGCAACCAAGCCAGAAGAGATGCACTGAATTAAGATGAAATTTCTGATTGAAAAAGGTTAGCAAGGCAAGGTTAAAAAAAAAAAAAAGAGAAGAAAGTAAGTTTAGGAGATTTAATCGGTGCACAAAGCAACGTCCAAAGCACATGGTGCTGACTGCTTCAGACAAGGGGTTTAAATAGCAGAGACTGTGATGAAAGAAATGCTGAGACGGTTGGAAAGGGAAGAGAAGGACGGCAAGAGAAGGTCCGAATCGAAAAAGTTAATTACCCGTTTAGTTTAGGATAAAGAACAAGAAAATAAATGTTTATCATACTTTCATTTGAAACCTTTTTTGTTAAAATATTCAGAGACATTCAGCGACCTGCAATCACCGTTGATGCGAGTTCTCAAAACTTTAACAGTTCATTCAAAAAAATAAGATCAGATTTTCGTTTCCGCCGATAACCGTTTGCCACATCGAACTATTAATCGCAGCTAGTAACAGTCTATTACGCATGGCAGCATGTCCAAGGCAGCTGCTAGCAAGATAAGTGGAAGTGTTCCAGACGAGTGGTCAAACAAATCACAGCCTTTCTTATTGGTCAGCAAAAAGTGTGACCTCTACTTACTTAAATTAAATCCGCTTTGCCGTTTCAGGTAGCACTGCGCTAGTCTGAGGCCATCATTAGAGCTGTTCCACATGTTACTTAATGCAGACGACGACCAAAAATCCAGAATGCTCATTTTCACTGATCTTCATACCAACCTTTGTGAGCTTTGGCATATTTTGGCCTTTTCACCCTGTTCCCCTTTAGATAAAGTGGTTTCTTGGCTGCTTGACCCTCCCAAATACTTCTGCCTTAAGTTTCTTCAGACTATAGAAGGATAAACTTGGCATCCTCAGGAAACTGCCAGATGCTGCTATTGCTTAAGTGTAAGGGTATTGGCACCAGATCTAGAGGCCGTTTTCTGAATTTTTTCCCTCTGATTTTTAATACTGCATACAAATGCCACATTTTCTGGTTCCAATAAAAAAGAAATAATTAGATATGGTCATTACACCATTGCTAAAATGATGGTTTATGTAATCTAATGGCGACTCCATACTTTTTCAAAAGTATTATGCTGAAATCCCAAAGCAGCTGTCAAGCAGGTTGGCCACTATACTCTTACTAGCCAGTCTGCCAATGGACCCACACAATCTGCCGTTTCCATGATTGTGCGTGGGTTAACATGCTGAGTGGCGTTTTTTTTTTTTTTTTTTGCTGCTTTCTTTCAATTGTTTAGACAAATCAATAATCTGACAGGTCATGCTGAGTAATGCAAAGCAAGCTGCTCTGACCATAATGGGTCCATGGCTAGCATTTGATCTATAACGCTTTCAGAAATACATAGCTAAATGAGTGATTAAATCCAGTTTAGTTCAAAATATGTATGGGCGTCTTCGTCTTCCCTGTGAGAGCGCTAAATTAAGACATGAAGACATGAGACAGAATGAATGCACATCCAAGCGAGCACTTATATGCCAGGAAAGGAAGTGGTCAGGGGTAACGGCCAGTCATCACAGACTGGAGGACCTTGATCTGGATGCTTGGGTAGAGAAAGACCGTATGGCATTTTTTTTAAATCTAAGGCAAAAATGGCATAGGGAGGGTATGTCTTTTAGTTTCATGAGAAGTACCAAGCCCACAAAATTGGCATGCGAGGTCCAATTAAAAGAGGAAAAGGCACTTTCAAGAGGAAGTCTGTGACTTCCTGCCCAGGAATCATAAAGCCACTCAAAATGTGATGAGACTGATTTGGAAAGGCAGCACCAACCGTGTGACATTCCGCCATGCCCGAATTCCCAAAGAAACCGCAGTTGATGTTGGAACCGGGGAGTCTTCCCTTTTCTCACACCAGGTCGCTCTGCCGTGCATTTTCTCACGTCTCGGAGTGAGGTGAACGGACAAACGGACTAAAAGGTGTGTGAAGTTTAAGAATTAGATCAAACGGTGTGAAGAGGAAGAGTGGGTGGGGTGAGATGAGGAAAAAAAAGGAAATTAATTCCAGAGAGCAATGAGGGACCCTTGAATACAACAGTCTAACCTTAATCCATCAGATTTGATCAATCAAGTGGTCTGATGAACTGAAGCAGGGGGAAAATCATTTAGCGGAGACCGGCCTTCAATTGCAGGCAATGCAACACTACATACATGTAACAGAAAACCATTGCTGTGCTTTTTTTCCACCTTCTTAAGGGGCTTCTTCAGTGTCTTCGGAAATTACATCCACGTTAAGATCACAAATGAGGCAGGGATTCAAACGTATTGAAAATCAGACTGCATTAGGAGAAAAATCTTTAGTGTCTGTAACGAAAAAGTGCTGAGCTACAACTTGCCTCATGATGAAGGGTATGCAGTGATTACTCGCCATTTCCTGGGATTTTTCCAATAGCGATATTTTGGGTGGCAAGGAGGGTAGCACCGTCACCTGACAGCAAGAAAATCCTGGATTCTATCTCAAGAAACGCTCTTGGTACCGAGTCTGTTTGGGTTTACTCCACATACTCTGATTTCCTCCCACAGTCCAAATACATGCATGTTCGGGTATCTGGTGTCCATAAGGTATCCCTAGTGCGTGTGTGCTACCACGGATTGGCGCCCTGACTACATTCCTGCCTCCTGTCCTTGAACTCCGGAAGTTTGTGACGATGGTGAAATAAGTTTAAAAAGAAACTTAAACAGCATCAGATTGCACACCGCTTTCTTTAGAGCCAATTGTTTTTAACCTTAACAGGCAGGAGTAAGGACGGGCCACGTCTAGCAATTAGCCGAAGTGTGACAGCATTAAACGGTGTGGCTGGGGAAGTCTGCATTTTGTCTTCAGTTTGTTCACTCACCTTCCTTACCATCAGTCATTTATTTCTGGTAGGAATGTGATGATGAACTCAACGATCCGATTCACCATAACTGGTTCACGATTTAATCCTCTTACAATTATCCAGTTCACACTCAATAAAGTAAAGGTTTTTTTCTAAAGGGTCATAATGAATAAAAATTTGTTCCTTCCAACTAACCACCAAAAAACAAGAGGTTTCAGACTGTAAACAAACTGTTCTGTTCTAGATTCACGGAAAGCACATTCTACTATAACCAGTCAGGTCAAGATTTGATTAGAACAAAGAGCGCAAGCTTTCAGACTCAGCAGAAACCGACCTTGGCTTCGATTCGATCAGATCAGCAACTCTCACTTTTTTTTTTTTTAAAGGGTCTGGCCACACTGAGCACAACCATGTCTTGTGGGTCGTATACAGAAATCACTCCGCTGTTGACGTGTAGTTTTGTTATGGCTGTGATATGTAAAGGAGCGCCACTGGCTACGGTGTTACAAATGCAGGGTAATCAAGGTGCTCTAAAGTAAGCGCGAGAGAACAAGCACCCTACGATGGATCAGTAATCTCTTTAGAGTTGGTTCTTGCTTTGCTTCCCTGCTGCTGCTTAGACCCCCAAAGTGATGGAGTGTGTGACCGAGCGAGCAAGGATCGTAACCCAGCACTACTGATCTACCAAGTTGGAATCAATTCTGACCCGTCCTAAATCAAACATCTGCCCCATGAATAAACTACATCTGATACGGGTAGCAAAGCAGAAACTTCTGTTGGTTGTTGAATACTTTGTGAATGATAAGGCATATTGGAAAAGGCCTGGCAATTACAAAAGCAGAGCCGGGGTGTAAATCTATCTGGTATCGTAAATCTGATTTTATTGGTCATGTGGTACCATGGCTCCGCAGTGAACAACAACTTACATAAGCGATACAAACACTTAAGCCTAGCGCACACAACCAAGCATCTGTACAAGAATGGTGTTATATTTGGGGGGGAAAAATGTTTGGATTAACTTGCACTTCGTCATGGACTGCAAAAAAAAAATCCAAAATACGAACAACCCAATTAAAAACTCAAACCTGACAGAGATAAGAACGAGGAATATGGCCAGTGCATTTGTAAATAGTGAAGAAACAGCAATTTCGGAAGAAAAGCCATTTTCAAATGGAATAAATTGCCGTTCTGGCTAATCCACTGAATTAATACAGGTATGTGCCGTTTGTTAATCAGGACATTTCCTGAAATGGACGTTGGGTCAGTCTGTTCATGCTACTGTAATGCAAATATGTAGGTCTTTTTTATTTCAATAGTCAGTGAGTGGAGTGCAGAGTGGAACGCAGTATCCCTAATGTCTGAAGCCTAAACTGTTGTACATGCATTTTTTTTTTAATTGTATGGAAAATCCCAATAAATACAGAAAATAGTCATGTGCTGTTAGGACCCTGTGTAAGGAAAAACCGATATCACTAAGAGAATGGGATTGGGAAACCTGACACTTGTTAGACCGAAGCCCACAAACGTACTGATAAGCCAGACAGTCTGAAAGAGCAGCCAAATTAATAAAAGAAGCAAGGAGTTTATATAGTTACAGATTAGAGAGAATATACAGGTAGATGGAAAGAAAATGTAGTACTATTTGCAATAGGACAGGGATACACATATGGACTGTTTCAGAAATTGTACAGCCAAATCTCTACCAGCAGACATTTCTAGCACCAGCCACACCGCTCAGCCCCAGCAAAAAAAGGATTCCCACTTTACTGTTACTTTTGGTGTATAACCCATGACATTCCTTTTCCTAAACTTCCCATTAAATGAGTCCATCCAGTTAGAGCGACAGTAGCCTTAATTTGGGAGAAATGACACACCTGTGTGTTTGCTGGCACATTTCTAGCTCAGAACAGGAACCACTCACCATGCCAAAAAAAATCTGCATGAGCTCACTGGCAGGGCATGAACTTAACGAGGGAGTACGCCCGATCAAACGAACCCTCGTGTCATTAGTGCTAACAGCTAACAATGATTAGTAATTAGAATAAATATACGGTGGTGTGGATTTGAAATCGGATTTTAACAAATATGATTGCGAAAACAAACTGCTGTTCGAGTCAAACCCAGCAACTGGGTTTCATGAAAGGATCTCACATCACCTGGACAGTGAGGAACAGAAAAGAAGTGCAGATCCTGAACTGATACATGTCTGTGTCTGAAAGCTCTTGAGTCAGAAAGCGTTTAGAACATGTACAGCGAGGCAGAAACACTGACAAAACTGAGCAAAGCACAGCACAGAGAGAGTTATTCAGTACAGTCATATTATTCCATGAGCCGTCCCGGGACGTTTATACAAAAAAAAAATAAATAAAATAAGGCTACACAGAGTCGAACGTCTTTCATCATGGTTTAGATAAAGCAGATGAAACACGAACCAAAGATTACTGCCGTTCTGTCAAACGTAAACGCCCATCAAGGTGTTCTGTTCCAGTATCGCAAATACCAATTTGAGCTTCTGCATGTTCTTGCTGCACAGTGGGATATTACTGATATTCACACCTACTGTGTAGAGTCCTACAGATCTACTTGGAGCGTTGAGAGGATCAAACTGGGAACCTCTAACTGCCTGGCCACGAATAAAGGTCTACCCTGAAAGTAGATCAAGATTTCTTATATGAATTAATAGAGGAAATAAATTCTGAACAACCATGACTTTGGACACGAACACGTCAAACCCGGCTGCACGGGCGAAGGATTTATCCACCTTGTGCTAATTGAAAGTCTTCTGATTGATTCATGTGAGCCCCAGAGAATACTGTAAGCTGAGGAGAGCAGGAAAGCTATATCTTCACACGGGGGGGGCTTAGCGTTTCACTTCACTTACATAACAGTGGAAATATTAAATTATGGATTTGTATGTCAACTTAATTGTGCCTGACAACTTCTGACATGTTGAACTCAAGGTTTAATAGAAGAAAAAAAACGAGCGTTTACTGTAATTTGACAACAGCTGCACATCGAATGCAATTTTCTGTTAAAAATCTGTTCATGAAAAATACGCAGACTCTCGGAACCCAAAGCCAGCAGATCCGCTTGAGAAATGTTAGGCTAGTTCTGTGACACGGCAAAACTAAACCTTACTCAACTTCTGTTTTCAAGCTTATTTTTTATGTAGTTTATATACGCAGTCCCTAAAAGTGCTTTTAACTTAAGCTTACCTGCAAAAAACTAGACCACACCGTCCAAACAGACTAAAAACGTCAAATAAAATATCTTAATGCTTACATAAGAATCTGCCGTCCCTGAAGACATTAAGACCCCTTCGACTTCAGTCACAAGGCAGCACAGTACACAGGGTAGGGAGCAGGTCCTTACCAAGGTCCTTACCAACTTACTGCTGTGAATACTGATTAGCCTTGCTGGCAGATTTATTAATGCAAGAAAAAAGTATAAATGCCAACCCCCACATGTAAGACCCTAATGCACTAAAGCATCACATGCATAAAGATCCTGAAAATAAAAATACATTACTGGGGGTGCATACGCTGCACAACAGCGCTGGTAATAACATGCTGCATATCATAAAGTCAAAGGAAAGATACAGGTCATAGATCTGGTAATGCTCTGGCAATCACCGGCCTTATTTCAAATTCTATTCGATGCCAAAGCCATATTTTTACCTGATAAATATTGAGAACATTTCCACGGGGTTTAATCCCGGAATATCGGCATTTTAGATTTGAATATCATCACAGCCTGGACTGATTTTTTAGACGTTAATATTGAAAACTTTATTATACGGGGCTTTTAATGTTGGCCGTGGTTAATAGGGGTGGGAATCTCGAGGCACCACACGATTCAAATATCGATGCATCTCAATTTGATTACGATTCAGAGGGCAACGATTATCAATGCATCTCGATTCGTTTTTTTCCTTTACCATGTGACTACATGAAACAAATCTATGGCGTCAAAATAGGTCCTAAAGTTTTGAGAACCAAAAAAATTACATTTACAAACTGGTTTGTAAACAGAATATTTGTTTGGAATTGTATCCGTTTTCGCTTTCTTTGCGCCTTTTCTTCGTTGCGCTTCTCTCAGTCTCACTTTCGCTTCAAAAAGTTTCTTACTTTTGACTTTTGGAGCCGATTTAAGGCTGTGTGTTTATGTTTTCTCATATCAGCTAGTTTTAACGTTTTAATAATGATGCTTAGAGTCAAACTGCTAAATGATTAATCTAGGTAGAGTGTTAATTTACCTATAAATTAACCCACCTCTAACTTAATTGACCTCTTAGTTTAGTTAACGTTACGTAGCTCAGTGAAATAAAGGTCCTGTTCTGACAATGTCCTAACGTAGAACATTTATACATAAATCCTTGAGTAAAACAACGCAAAGAAAGCAAAAACGGATAATTCAAGATTATTAAACTATATTGTAAGAACAGAAGCTGGTTTACATGTTCAGATGCAAGTGTGCTCGATTATCCATTATTGACGTTTGTTAATCGATTTAGATTCGTTAAACACCCGAAACAAGATGCATCGAAAATTAACATTTTTCCCCCGCCCCTAGTGGTTAAGGTACTGTATTATGGACCTGAAGGTCCTGGGTTCAAATCCCACCTCTGCCCCAGTTGGGTTCCTGAGCAAGGTCCTTAACTCACAATTAATACAGTCCTACAATCCAAGCAGTTATAAGTCGCTCTGGATAAGGGCGTCTGCTAAACGACATCAATGTAAATGCTTTCTATAAGGATTCTTCTAGCAGTAATGCATATGAAAGCCAGTGATTAGTCAGTGCTCCTCCCAAAGTATTCCCAAGAACTGTTCTTAGGCCTCTAACTTTTAAACTTCCCCCTGTGCAACAAGCAGATCATGAGACGCTTCTGTTGCTTTTAGTACATTTTTATTCCGTTCGATTTGTTAACAAAAGCAAGCGTTTTATTTACAGTTGGTACCCAGCCATCGTGGTGACACAAGCAGTAATAACCGTTAAGGAAAAATGGTTCACATGGGTTATAGCATGTGGGATAGCGGTTTGCTGTCCACACCAGGATGTACGACATAAGCAAGAATGTTGGGGGGGAGCCAGGAAAGACAACTGAAGCAGATGATTAAACTTCATACTGAATCATTACCCAGAACTCGACCCAAGGTTTTCCTCTATAGTCGCTTTCCTCCCGCCACGTCTAAAGAAAATAGAGAGCTGAGCTTTAAACGCACCACCAGGGTTCGTAAGGATTTAATCACTACCCCTATGCAACTTGGTCTTCTCGTGAAACGAAACGACGGGATCGTGACCTTGTTGAAAGGCAGCGTTTATATTTTGACGAGCCTGTGCGCTGTGTCCAATCCAGAAACTCCAAACAGGCTGAGGTATCTCACTGGAATGTGGGCCTCTTTCCATCCCTCTCGTCACCCATCTGCAGCGAGTCCCACTGCCTCTTAGACGGAGAGCTCGCATTTGCAGCATTGTTCTTCCTTAAACAAAAGGCTTCCTTTCTCACACGGCCCGCTCTTCCCTGGGTAACTTTTTAAACCAACATACAATGCAGTGGTTGAGAGGGAAACCTTGGGTTCAAACCTAAACTCAAGGTTAACCCCCCCTTCCAGTATTCTCTGTTCACTTCTGTTCTTAAAAGCTCTTTCCTTCCACCAGCTTGGTCATCCATTAGCCCAAAGTCTCATCAGACACTCAACAGACGCTTATCTGCACCGGAATGCCGCGACGTCAGAAAGGAACTGGGGCTAAGTGACAGGCCAGGACCTGAGAAGGATATTCTCAAGGAAGTAGCGAAATGCACAAGTTGGGAGCCAAGGTTTAAGAAAAACTCCATATTTGGCATCCATATTTTCCCCTCATGCATCAGCGTTCAGACTTTTACTTCTGATCTCTGAAGGCTTTGGATTGGAGAGCCCGGGGTTCCAAACTTGACAGACACGTTACACATTATATACACCATCAGCATCTTAAAATCTCTCCACTGTGTTTGAACTGTCAAATACGTGCTCACCCCCACAAATGTGAGTCACAGGAAACTTTTTTTTTCGCGACGTGGGCAAACTGTGAGCAACTGCTGGATTATTATAATGATTCCTGGCAGGCTTAGTCGTAAGTAAAAAGCCATGTTGAAATACTATGACTCATCTCGGGTATTCTGCAGGCTGTAAGCTCACAAGGAAACACTGGATGCACCGCTACCATTAGCTGCTTAAAGACACTGCTGTTTTGCACAAAATACCAATTATGAGGTATTTCCCCATTCTCAGCTCCATACTGAAAAACGTCTGTGCACAACGACAATATGAATAAATCTTCATCATTCCCAGCACTTGAGAACACAGCGAAAGCTCCTATACATAGGCTTTTGGATGTTTTGGGGGGGGCAGCCCAAAGGATCTTTCAGGATTAACCTGCAGAAAATACGGAAGAGAGGTTTTGGTGAATTACCGTTAAAGCCAGCATGAGATCATGCTTTTAAAGAGGAGTTTTTGCAAAGCTGCCCAAATTGCTTTATCCGTTGCTAAGGTGGAAAAAAAATCTCTCACACCAGACTGAAACCTGGACCTGCATTGTTGGGTATTATTCCATATTCGACGCTCTGTTGGGATCAAAACTGCATCCCTATTTCGGGAGTGGAAAGTCACCATTAGTGTTTCTCTGACTATAAATTCAAATCCAAAGTGCACAAAAACACCGCACCAGTCCTCTCTCTCCAGGGCTTTCACTTTTTCATCTCCATTTAATTGGCTGATCCTTAGCTGCATGGAAGTATGGCTTTGAAAAGTGGGGTGACTGAGTAATTCCATAATGATCGGGTGCCTGTAGTTATCTGATTATTCAACTGGTCATGTATACAGCATACTCTGATCTAGCACTCAGTCAGTAATCCGATAGAGCTGGATTTTACCCAGTACTAAATGGCATACTTAAGAGTTACCTGATTTTAGTTGGATTTGGCATTCTGAGCTCAGAGACTAGCGGGAAAAAACATGATTGCTAGGTCTGATTATTCTTAAAGATTTCGCTTCTTTGGGGCTCATTTACATATATTTACATATTCCCAGGTGGGATCTGGACCCTGGAATATATATATATATTCCCCCAAGAGATATGATTATATCATACAAAATAAGCTCTGTGAGCTTACTGGCTGGTCACAAAGTAGAAATCTGATTATTGCCCAGGGTCATGTAAACCCAGTGGTTTCTTATTATGTGATTACTCAAGTGCATATACACTCCTTGATCAGATTACTCACCAAATCTGCAGTTAACAGAATATTAAGTGCATGTGAATGCCCTCTACGTTGGAAATCGGTTGCCTCTACAGAAAAGTCACCAGCTAATTTCAATTCACCATCTGCAAACGAACCACTGTGCAGAACATGAAACCGGTGATCAACTTCAGTCGTCAGCCGTCCACTACAGGCTCATACCAGGCACGCATAAAAAAACATACTCAGCAAACCTTAATGGAATCAGTCTCCAAAAAAAGCACCTTACAAGAACAAAAGCAACAGCAGACAAAAAAAATTGTCACCAATTATAGACAATCAGACAGATAGAATACTTTATTCACAATAGGGGCAATGCCAATTCAGGCGGTTGATAGAGATGGGTTCAAACTACTTTTGAATAATTTAGACCCCAGATATAGACTGCAAAGCAAAGTCTAATTCTTGTTATCGATCAAATTCCAGAAAATCCTGACGTATAATTTTTAACATATAATTTTTCCTCTCCACTGTTGCTGTAGGCTAATATTTTTTCTGAAGTGTACACCAGGCAGTTTTTTTAAACAAACAAAAACTTTCAACCCCAAATTAAAAGAAATGACAAGAAACTGAAGTATCTGAATAGACTAAAGTCAAATTGGACCGGTTTCTCAGGGGGACGTCGGTGAATGAATGTTTACACAGCTCCCCAGTGATAAAACAGGTCAGGTACGTGCCGTTTAAGGTCCACCTGATCAAAGTCCTTAGGAATATACACAGCTAAAAAAATACACTCAAATAACATCCTAGATCTGAATGACTGAAATATTCTCATTGAATACTTTGTTCTGTACAAAGTTGAATGTGCTGACAACAAAAATCACCCAACAATCATCAATGGAAATGAAATGTATGTAATGTAATGTAACCGATGAAGGCACAACACTACAGGCTGATCCAACTTTGATCTAATATCCTTAAAACAAGTCACAATGAGGCTCAGTATTGTGTGTGTGGCCTCCATGGGCCTGTATGACCTCCCTACAACGTCTGGGCATGCTGCTGATGAGGGGCCGGGTGGTCTCCTGAGGGATCTGCTCTCAGACCTAATCTGACTAAAGCATCCACCAGCTCCTGGACTCACTGTGGTGCAATGTGACGGTGGATGGAGTGAGACATGATGTCCCAGACGTGCTCAATTGGATTCAGCTTCAATGCCTGTATCAGCCACATAAGGTCTAGCATTGTTCTGCATCAGGAGGAACCCAGGGACCACTACACCAGCATATGGTCTCACAAGGGGTCTGAGGATCTCATCTCGGTACCTAATGGCAGTCAGGCTACCCCTGGCAAGCA
>JAUZST010026331.1:0-30557 GCA_034779995.1 Parotocinclus haroldoi | reverse complement strand
TAGATAGATAGATAGATAGATAGATAGATAGATAGATAGATAGATAGATAGATAGATAGATAGATAGATAGATATGTTGGCCTTTTTGACATGTTTTTTTTTCTCACCAACGGCAAAGACTGTATCAGTTGAGGTGGGAGGGTGAACACCAGTCGGCCAACATGCTCAACATCTCCCACGGTCCATGACCTTGGCTGTCTGTGAGAAACAAATATCACTACTCACAGCAAACATTGTCCAGTATTGTCTGCATCTATCTAGACATTACACTGCTTGTTTTGCAGGCTTTCTCAGATTACCCACCCTAACATGCTCCTCTCAGTAAGCAGCCTTGCTACTTCTTGGAGGGAATCAGAGGGTATGCAGTACTGTCTCAGGTCTTCCAGTCGCAGCTTCAGAGCTTCCCTGTCTACCCGAGACAGCACATCACTGTCCAGGAATAAAAGGAGAGGACCCAGCAGGTCCATGGTGGCTCCAGAGATTCGGTCCTCAGAAATCCCCTAATAGTACAAAGATGAGCCTCAGGAAATCAGTTTCAGTGGAGTTTTATAACAATACTATAGAATAAACTATCTATATTTAACTAGGACAAAGGTTTATAGGGTATAACATTTCACACGTTTGTACTCTCTCACTGGAAAGAGTTTTGATCAGTGTTTACATCAAACAGGATTGTTTCTCTTACAAGCGCACTGATAGCTTTCTCAGCCAAGGTCATCTGTTTGTGACGCGGAAGCTGCAGGAAATCATCAAAATGCCTTTGAACGTGGTCCAGAATGGCCAGGAGTGAGGAGTTAGACAGGCGCTCAATCATCATCACGCTGGAAGTAAACATCTGACAGTGAGGCAGAGGAACGAGAAGATGGAGAATATGCTTCTGATGAGAAAAACATGGTCGTACGGTAATCCTGCAGTAAATGAAGGGCTGAAGACGTCCAGATGAATGTCTGGCCTTTTCCTTAGTTCATCTATCACGCATTTTCTCTGTTGGAACATATTGGATCGGGGAATGGAAGATGTCAGATACTGGCCGAACTGTCATATCAGCTCATGTCATGTCATGTCATACAGCTGTTAAATGTCAGGGCAGCTTAACATCGCATACACGTTCTTGACAGACGTACAGTAGGGACACAAATTTCATTACACCAATTACATTACATTTCAGAGTGACGTGGGAATCTACAGTACATAGTGATGGTCTTGGGAGTTGAGTGGAAACTAGGACATTTCAATAATGAATCCAATTCATTTTTTGTGTTATTCAATACCAAGACCGAGACACATCGAGTCTGAGGCAGAGACCAGGAGTGGCCAAGAACAAGACAAGACTGAGACCAGAGTAGGATCATCATACAACAATAAAAAGTATTAAATTAATTCAATAACATTGGAATTGACTGTAGATTCATTATACATGATATACTGTATATTACTAAACAATTATGTCATCATGTATTTAGTAAAAATACAAATAAAATGATCGTTATTTCTTATCTTA
The DNA here is from genome assembly GCA_034779995.1 of Parotocinclus haroldoi. Classification (NCBI taxonomy): domain Eukaryota; kingdom Metazoa; phylum Chordata; class Actinopteri; order Siluriformes; family Loricariidae; genus Parotocinclus; species Parotocinclus haroldoi. Next base: position 29,056 of record JAUZST010026331.1, on the reverse strand, counting down.
CATTATATTACATTATATCATTTTTTAGTCAAACTAAGGCAATATAACAATTGGAAGTAAATGATGGTGATGATTCTGTTTACGTTCTTCTATTAAACTTCCCACAACTTAATGAATCCGAGTAAATAAAAAAAACACAATAATAAGATTTCAATCTGCCCTAAAAGCATAATTATCTATCCATCCATCCACCCAATATCCTGTCCGGGGTTCGGGTCATGTGGGCAGAAGCCTAAGCAGAGAGGCCCAGATCTCACCAGTCACATTCACCAGTTTTACTGGGGGGATTCCGAGGCATTCCAAGACCAGCTGGGCGATGCAGTCCTGGGTCTTCCCTGGGGTCTGCTCCCAGTTGAACCTAGGGAGGCACTCAGGAGGCATCTTAACCAGATGCTGAAGCACCTCAACTGGTTCCTCTCGTTGCGGAGGGTCTCTCCCGGATGTGAGAGACAAGACACCCTGGGCAGAAAACCCATTTCATCCGCCTGTAATCGTGCTCTCGTTCTTTCGGTCATTACCCAAAGTTCATGACCATAGGTGAGGGTAGAAACGTAGGAATACTAGTAAGGAAGAGCCTTGCCTTGTGGCTTATCTCTTTCTTTACCACAACATCCCTGATGACCCCACGCCGATCTCCCGCTCCCTCTTACCATCACTCGTGAACAAAACCCCCGAGATACTTAAGCTCCTCCACTTGAGACAAGAGCTCGACCCTGACCCAGAGAGGACATAATCCCTAACTTTAAACTACACTAAGTAAAGCAAGGGGGACAAGTAACCACTTAGAGTCTTAACGTCAGACTATTGCAAATCCATTGTGTTTTGTTGATTGGCAATTGAACAAGAAGAGCAGGAACTTGTTTTTCCCTCTTAGACAATCAGATTGAAGATTTTATTTAGGCATGTAGAAAAAGGACTGATTTATTCTGTTCTGTTTTTCTCAGACAGACACATTTGACAGAGTCCAGCCTACCCTGAGACGAGTCCAAATGAGGTCTGGAGATCGGACTACAGCAGTACTCACTTGATTTCAATCATCACCATCATGTGACATTTCCTTTCTGTAAGCCTGCACCGGTGTGAGTTCGCGATAAATACCGTTTGTATCATCAGTACAGCGAATATAAGGTTGGTGTAACAATTGGAACGGCACATAGAAGCAACGGAGTGCATGTGAAGCCTGTCTCACACATTCTCACCAGCGCTGGCCTCAGTCCTCCTGGCAACTCTATAATAAACTGCAACAGTTCATTAAAGTCTGACACATTGGCCCAAAGCTGCAGGGCTTTGCAGCTCATGCCACTTGCAATGTGACCTAAATGCCTGCAAAGGAAAAACAAACAAAGTGTAATATTGAAACACGCCAAGAAATGGGCCAAAAATATCCGGATTTGTTCTGCCTTGACAAATTCAATAAGAACAAGCCGGATAAATAAGGCTTGACAGATTAGCCGGAATGTTCTACACCAGAGCTCTATTTCAGGTCACAAGGATTTCTTATGCAATGAAATCAGAGCAATATTAAATGGCACGACGCTGAGTGATGTCACTTACAACACTGTGTCTCTGGTGACGTTTTCGGTCTGCTGGATCAGCCTGAAAAGCAGCTGCGCCTGTTGAATGAAAAACTTGAGATGTTGGACGCCGCTCAAAACCGAACACGATACGTCTTTCGACTGAGAGGAAATCACTTTAATGTGGCCATTACTAATTAATATCTCTTTGTGAAAGTCATTGTGATACAGTGAGGCCAATTTGCTTGATGGCAACTGAGCAGCAGTTCGAAAGGATCAGCTCTAGCATAACTAATGAGCTGTTCGAAATTCATCTGAAATAAGAGTTTTATATTGTGTTGCATAACAATCACAATTGTCAGGTACAGGGAATAAATGCCGCATTACCTGTTGGGGAGACCAAGACATGTTCTTGTATAAAGTTATGTTTTGGAGTATGAGCTGTCCATCTAGCTCAGGACTCAATTTTTTCAGCGGTATAAAAGGTAAAAGGCAGCGCAGGTTGATAGTCAGGTTGGCCGATGAACGCTCCAGAGCCTATAAACACACCACATGTATGAGTCAGCAGTTAAAGTCACATGGGACCGCTCGTATTTAATGACATCTTAATTAAAAAACGACCGCATGCATCAAATAGTATCTGGCAAAACGTGCAGTAGGAATCTGAAGCTAATCAACTTCACAGGTCTGGTTCTCAGATCGAAATGTTTGTCTTAAGTACTTGTACTTCAATAATGAGATGATGTCATTAGACACACTGCATAATCTACATGAAGATCAGAGCTAAGAAGGGGTTGCTGTTTCATCCCCGCTGCTTAATCTTAATCCCTGGTGACCAAAGTGGCCAGTGGGGCATGTAGGGAATAGTAAATAGTAAATAAATCATCATTTGTAATCATGTTCTGTAGCCTAAATATCCCAATAGCAGCTGTTTTGTAATTAATGCTGAAGAACTGTGAGTTTTGAGAGGTGACATGCGATTCCACAGCTTTACCAGAGTTTTGCCACATCAATGGAACTGCCATGTGAATGGTGACATCTGCTGGTGGATTGGTGGAACTGCTTATGACAATTCTGCACGATTCTGAACCTATCCATCCAATATATTCTGCTTAAATCACACGGGGGCGCGGCCAGCCGGTGCCCATCTGGCAACTTGGGCGCAAGAGCAGGAACAACCCTAGATGTGGTGCCAATCCACTGTAGGGCACTCACACTAAGGCCACTTTAGACACACCACTTAACCTAACCTAACACGCATGTCTTTGAACTGTGGGAGGAAACCGGAGGACCCGGAGTAAACCCACCCAGACACGGGCAGGACATGCAGACTCCACACAGAAAGGACCCAGGCCATTCCATCCTGGGATTGAACCCGGGACCTTCTTGCTGTGAGGTACCAAATACAGTCATTTTAATTGATAAAAATCTTGGTTCCACTTTGTGGAACTGTGATGTTTAAAAAGCAGTGTGTCTGTAAGGTTTACAGTGTAACTACAGATAAACTTTTCACTAATAAACCTACCTGTTGTAGGGCATCGTGCACCATTACACGCTGTGCAGGCTGCAGGGTGCTCAGCATCGAGCTCCAGCACTTACAGCCAGAGTTTCCCGTTAAATCGGATATAGAGAGGTTACTCAGGAAGGGTAGAGCCAAACCTCGAAATAATGTCTTCAGCTTGCATAATGTGTTGGCACTGATCTAAACAGGAAGGTCAAATGAATGCAGGGCTTTTCACAAATTTTCAATCATTGCATAGTTTCCCACTTACATTTGTTCCTGAGGATATTTTGCTCAGAATCTGGAACGCCTGCCATGGAAAGCATAATTAAGGAATTGAGGAAAAAGAAAAAAAAACATAACCAATTTAACCTACTATGTTCTCGGGCACTGGAAATGACATATCTGATATCTGGGCTGAGTACAAACCGCACACATTACTACAGAGTATAACTGTCGAGCATCATGTCTAAAAATGACTTGCAATACCACAGTTCGACCACAGTGGCCGCCAAATCCTCACATTTGCAACCTGTAACTACAAAGGCAACATAAAATCTGTCATGCTCTTGTGCTTAAGCCCTGCGTGCTCACCTGTGCAGGTGGGAAAGCAGGAATATCAGGCAGAGAGAAGAGTTGCAACAACTCTGCTGACGATAAAGTCTGCAGAGACGATGCCCCGAGCTGGTGTAACACGCCATGGAGCGAGGTTAGAGACGGTAAAGACAGCATGCTGGCATTTAAAGGTTTAAGAGCAAGAGCCAGCCAATGGGATATCTGCAAACAGGAGAAAGTCAGAGTTCCTGTCTTAATTCTTTAATCCCATCACATTTATGTCAGTGGATATTTAGCTTGGTTATTAGCAATATAAACAAGGACTGTAACTGTTTAAATGTGTGGAAATAAGAAATGACATCTGTGCCACCTGAGCAGCCATTTCTATTCATAATGTAACTGAAAATATCAAGTAGGTTCACGTGATCCTAAGAAACTATATGTAAATGAATGGTTCTGTAAAAATAAATCCAAACAGCGATTTTCCTTCACAGACCAGATGCCGACCGATTGTGTTGAAATTGCCTTATTTCTGACCCATTTTTCACTCAGGCGCCAAACATGCCTTGTCTGATCAACTCATATTGAAAATAGTCTGTGTAAGGTCTTAAAATATTCATGCTCACTCTGCCATTTCCACTGAGCTGGCCATCTGAGATACACCGTGCCAGCTGCTGCCACAGTGCAGGTGAGACGGGTGATGCAGACAGGAAACGATGCAGTTCATCTGTATTCAGGTAGCACATTAGGATCCCTAATCTGAAAGGAAAACAACAGCTCATCTGTCTGTCCTCTGACACAGCCTTCATATCTTAACTGATGTAAGTTACCTCGTTATGCTGCCACTGGTGAGGTTCTTCCGTTTGCCGAACACGGTGCGAAGCACGTGCCGCCCCCTTGTGGCATCCAGGCTGCTGTTTGCCAACATTTCAACCAGGGGGTTGAGCTGGCGAGCATATATGCAGAGCTTCAACACCATCCTGTTCAACCTGTTTGGTTTCGAGATGGTCTAGATTTTGAATTGTGCTTACCTACCTGCTGGGATGTGAGCTGCTGGAAGTGGCTGACAGGAAGGTGAGGAAGCAGGGGAAGAATGGAGGCGAGGAAGTACGGCGGCCAAGAGGGAACGTCTCCGACCGCGTTTGACTGTAGGAGGCGCTTGGCAAAGGCTTGTTTTTGAGGGGATTTCATTTCGGAGCTGTGATCCCGAATAGCTGTCAGTCTGAAAAAAAAAAACATAAAAGCTTTCAAACGCTCGCATCAACCTGCTCTCTGTCTGCTATAAACCTGTTTACTTTGACTCTCCACACTCACACACTGTCGTTGACCATCAGCGATGCGGGAAAGCTCATTATGTCGGATACGGACATGTACGGGATGAACTGCGAGAGGTCGACAAACAATTCAGGCGTAACGCGTGGAAATTTGTGGATGAAGGCTGCAGTCATCGTCTCCATGGCCTCTTTTTCCTTTGGAGAAGCCTAAACCAAATTCAAATTCAAATTGATTTCTATAGCGCTTTTTATAACGGAACATCGTCTCAAAGCAGCTTTACAATCTCATATGATCTTAAAAGGCCAGTCCCAAACTGAGCAAGCCTAGGGCAACAGAGGCAAGAAAAAACTCCCTGAATATAGAAGGAAGAAACCTTGGGAGAACCAAGACTCAAAAAGGGACCCGACCTCCATGGGTGGCCTAGGCGTTAATTGAATAATTACATTGTAGTAATAGTAAATAGTTAAGTAAATAATATAATAGAAATAATATATAATCAATAATAAAAATCGAAATAATTAACAAAATAGATTTTATAACAAGTCTTCAGCGGTAAGTTATAGAACTGCTGAAAAGAGCAGTTTAGGTGGACTTGGGTTTGAACCATAAAACTGGAGCACGGTTGCCTGTGCCCAGTGAGGTCTGCATCCCACAGGCACTGGACGTTCCAGCTAAAAAGACCATATGTTAGGTTCGGATAGCCAGCAGAGGGCACACTACTGAAGCTAGCGCTGCTTGAGTAACATTCCATGCATTGTGTCTTATTTACCTGTATTGTCTCCACTCGTAGTTGGTCCCAGCTCTGATGTACGTGAGAAAGGAATCTTTTAACAGCATCATTTTCCGCAGAAAGCACCAGCGTTCGTATTCTTTCTCTAGGCATCTGGAGGTATTCCTGTCAAACGCATGAAAATAAACAGACTGTCATTCCTGATTATCTCCATTCTTTTTTAAAGGGAATGGACAGACTTTGGAGTACAACCTAACAAGACTTAATATGGACTGGTAAATGCACTGGGGACCACATTTAAAAGGGTCAAATTTGAACTAGGACTTTTGGTAGAACTTTGAAAGCCTGAGACTCCCATTGAGACTGATGTTCGAACCTAGCGGGCTAGTCTCTTCAACAGTGGCCCCTGCTACTTCTGTCATGGATTGCTGTAGTTATGCTGCTTAGTAATGCTTGAGTCTTTCCTCTGTGCTGATCCGCTCTTAATGTTGGAGAGTGAGGATCCTTTGGGGGTTTCTGGTCCCTCTTCCAGCGGGAAGGGGCAATGCCCATGGTGGGAAATGTAAGAAAAGCTGTGGAAATTGGAATAGCAGGTAGAAGGCCCACTAATAGCAGGTGAAGGCCCACTAACAACATAGGTCAGACATGGGTCAATTAAAAGCCTCCATAGGTCTCTCTGGACAGTTCTAGTAAATGCAAATGCATCATATTTTGACCAAAGTTATCCTGGTCTGGATTATCCTGCTCGGCCTGTCTGGAGCTGAACCAGGGGTTCAATGGGTGCAGGCAATCAGGCCAGGGCACCGGTCCTCCGCAGCGTTCTGTAAATGGAGTTTTCTGAGCTAGTTTCGACTAGTTAAGCAGTCAGTGTTTGGAGGTGCATGCAACATGCAACATGCATTACCTGTATTAGAAAGCTCAGCGCTGATGAATTGTCCTCCTTCTGTATGAGATCCCAGAGAACAGGCTAAAAGATTACAAAGACACAATGATGCCACCAAACCAAAAGAGCATGAGCACGTAGAGGTCTGCAAATTCGTCTACAGAGCACTTACGCTAAAACAACTAAGTAGGTCTTCCTTAAGGGCTGAATTTTGCTCTCGCCTGAGAAAGACGCCGACAGTCCGCAGGACACTGACGGATGCATCGGGCCTGAGGGTTGCCCAAAAGGAAGTATTGTCCAGGAGTCTGGAGAGAAGAATAGCCTGGCCAAGGCTTAAACGGACCTCCCGCTCCCCTTCGTCAAGGCCTGGTGAGAGGCCCACGACAAAATCGAACACCTGGAGGACATAGCTCACTGCCGCCAGCCAGCCCACACGTTCATCCACAGCACCCTCACAGTGGCCTAACTTGTGCAAGGTTTCCTGCAGGACAGGCAGAGGGTTGACACAGAGCTGATAGGTGTCAAAGTCATAAGGCGCAGGCAGCATGTCGAACAGTTGCTTGAGCACGCACTTGGGTTCTGAGTCGAAGTTGCAGTAGTCTAAAAGTATGGGCTGCTTTTGAACCAGTGTGTGGTACAGGCTGGTATTCTGGCAAATGTAATCCCTCAGACCTGCTGTGTCTCCGCAGAGCTTAAGAAACGTTGAGTTGGTGAAGTGTTCTTCCGTCCTGTTCAGGAAGTCACAGGGCTCGAGTGTGGAGTCATTGTGCTGGGAGTCTTTGTGCATGACTTTGGAGCAGTATTCAGCTGCCCAGCCGTCGTGGGCCAAAGGAGAAGACACGTTGCCACATAAGGATAAGATCATGGCAGAATTGTTGGGCAGGAAACATCTCCTGAATTCCAGGGCACTTAGAGATCCAGCACTGAGCGATGCCAAGCAGTCCTCAGTGGCAGGAGTTGTGGAGGATCCAGAAACCTCAGTGGAGAGTTGCAGACATAGTTCATCGATGCTTGACTGGTTCAGGTAATGATAATCCTTGTTAACGGCAGCCTAGGAAAACATCACATCAACATCAGAACGTGAGCACCAATCAGTCACGTGCAAGAAGGCAACTATACTGCTCACAAAAATGAAATGAAATACCCCCTCATTTTTGTGAGCAGCGTGTAGATCACAGGGTCGATTCGTACCTGTTGGGCTCGCTGAAGCCAGAACGACGAGTTGGCACATACTGTGTTGTTGAAATCCTCAGCGAAGAACTCGCTGCATATGTGCACCCAGAGGAAATCTTCCTCCGCGGCGCTGAGGTACCACGCCGCGTTCGAGCAGCTCACGTGGAGGTCTGACACTACATGGCCCACCTCAGGGTCCAAGGTCACATCACCGCCGTCAAAAAGATTACAGTAGAGGAAGACGGTGAAGTTCGAAACCCCAGTGAGACCGGGAATGGAGGCGTTGCATGCAGCCTCCAGAATCTCAGAAACAGACAGTTCTGTTTCTGTTTCGTTGCCGTATGCTGCCAGAGCTTGGTGAAATCCAGATCTTTTCACCGATCTCTGTTTACTCGTGTCATTGTTGTCCTTCTCTGACGACGGACAGGACATCAAAGACGGCATACTCGGTAATCCGTGTGAGGTGAAACCCATTGCTTGGGCGTTCCATGTCACATTATGTCTAATACCCCTGGTGTAGCAAAGTGTCACGTTAGTTCTTAAGAGTTCTTTAATCCATGCTGAACAGAAATATGAAAGAACTTACCACAATAACAGCTGCCTCAGGTCACCTTTGGAGGGAAATACGATGGAAAGCGTTATTAGTAAATTGTGTTGATACAAATCACTGATAAATGCAGAGAGAAAGCCGCGTACAATCAGGCTTAACATAATAGCACTGGTCGACATAATATGAGCGGTATATAGTTACAACGTCAACAATGGGGTGGATAGATTATCCAGGCCACACGATTCAGAGTATCAATGATCTCGATGATTAACATGGCACATTGATTTCAGTAGTGTTTCAGTGAAGCCATAACCAAGCCCTGGATGGAACACCAGTTTAGATTACGGGTAATTAACATGTTGTACAATCTTTAAAACAAAAGTTTCATGCTGTACATGGCTTCAGTTATTGATAATAGACTCTGTGCTCCTAACCCATAAATAACTACATAACTACAGTGATGTTCCGGTACCAGTTCCAGCACCACACACTTAGATGTTCCTCCACCTCAGCATCGCTCTACTGGTCTTCATCAACAGAACTCAGTCCCACCAGAGTGCAGGAACTCCCTCCATCATTTAGTTATTAGGAGACGATGTGCCTCCAATAACGTACCGCTAAAGACTCATTTTAAAATCTATTTTGTTATTTATTTTGAATTTTATTACTAATTTAAATGTTATTATTGATTTAAATTATATTATTTACTTAATTTTGCTATTACAATAAAGTAATTATTCATTTAACATCTAGACCACCCATGGAGGTCGGGTCCCTTTTTGTGTCTTGGTTCCTCCCAAGGTTTCTTCCTTCTACTTTCAGGGAGTTTTTCCTTGTCACTGTTGCCCTAGGCTTGCTCAGTTTGGGATTGGCCTTTTAAGATCGTATAAGATTGCTTTGAAACAATGCTCCATTGTAAAAAAAAAAGAAAGAAATAGGAATAAATGTGACTTGACTTGACAAAAAAAAAGTTTCAACTTGCCTACAGAGCATCTTCCCTGTTGACGGGACTGTGGCTCCTCAGCCATGCTTCCTAGATCATCCAGCAAAGCCATGGTCACACGCGATACTTTCCTCCTCAGGTTACCGTACACCGTGCTGCCCACGCTGCGCAGGAATCCACGTCTCAGACCATCAAGACCCTGTACCAAAGCAGGATTGCTCTCGGCAAACTGCACCGCCCTCTCTCCGGGCTTTGACTTTGACAGGGCCTGCAGAAGCAGGGCTTGTATAGAGCCAAGGCTCTCCATGTCATAAGAAGCATTGTTCAAATTGTGTTTGTCGTCACGCAGGAGCTCAGGCGGGACACCAAAAGGCTTAAAGCGTCCAGCTCCGTCCCTGTGGTCACTGGAGACAGCAGCAGGGTGCAGATTCAGCACAGGTTTCCAGTTCCTTGTCTCCAGAAAATAAAGGAGCTGCTGAAGCCAGGTCAGACTGAAAGCACAGTCGTTTTGCCCCTTTAGTGCACAGATAAATCCCTGGAGTCCTGCATTTGCTTGGCTGTAGGTTCCGCTTACTAAAGCTTGTAGGGCAGTATCAAGCAGGGCACTAATCGTCTTCCAGTTTTGTGATATCATCGTCAGGAGCGGCCTTTGCGGTTGCTGCTCTATGATGGTAAGGATGCTCTGCACCAGCCCTAGTAGTCCATCCCAGTGTGGACTACCCCTTAAAGATAAGAAGAGGTCCTGAAGCCTGAAGCTTGGTCTAGGAGGGACCCTATCAGCCCAATGTCCAAGTAACGTCCCTCCATCAGCTTGCAGAAAAGAATGTAAGAGGTTCTCCCAGAAGTGATCGCTGAAAGGACGCTCATCATCTAGCTCAGCGCTCATCTCTTGAAGGTACATGGAGATGTTGTAAAGAAATCCCGACAGTCTGTTCCGGATAAGTGGCTTGTTAAGAGACGGTAGGCCAGCAGATCTCTTGGGCAAGAATCCCAGAGACTTTAGACCTCCAACAATGCTCCTCAGCACTGAATGAATTTGCTGATCTTGCTTTCTCTCTGAATACGCTTGCTCTCTGCGGGGGTACCAACCTCCGCCTTTCCTCCATATCTCAACCAGTTCTTTCAGAATGGCCTCTCTCTTGTCTTCTTTTTTATAACCTAGACGTCCGGATGCCAAAATCTGTATTACGGGTTGAGTAACTTGTTAAAACAAGTGTCATATTTAATAACACAGAGGTATCCATACCTTCAGAAATGACGACTTGACCCAGTTGGAAAACCAGCAACATTAAAATTGTAAACTTTCCCATACTGAATGACGTCCCTCCGATCCAAGGCAGCACGGATGGTTATATCTATTCTTTTTTTAAGAAAATTCCCTTTTGGAAGGTTCCTTTAGGAACTGTTCAAGATTATAAGAGAGTAAAACAACGCTCTGCAGAGGAGACATAAAATGTTAATGCCTGCCAGGAGTCACTTGAGTGCACTTTTACAAAGTAAAGAAAATTAAACTGCGATCAGTGTGTCTACATGAATCCCCAAAGTGTCAGAGAAGGTGCCACGGAAGAGAGTTCCCAAAAATAAACCTCTATAAGGTACTATGTTGGTGTATAAGATCCTGTTGTTCCTCTATCTTAATGTAGGTTTAACCTTGTACTGTAACCCCCCCCAAGCAACAAAAGGCTGTGCCTTAACACTTTTTTGTTGTTGTTTATTTAAATGTTCTCATCAAGTGGTAGCCCTTTTAATCCAAACACACTGCTGATTACAATTTGTGCCTGACCGCATAACCTCACCAGCCGTTCTCATCTACAACCCCTTAGAAATACTTACAGCCAGCCATAATCCATGCTATCCTTTCTTGATTGGAAGACTCGCAGCGCATAAAAGCCCCCGACGTTCTAAAAACAAATCCTTGAAATCCAAATTGCCCGCTCTGTGTTTGCCTCCTATCTCGCTCTCACACTCTCACTCTCCCTTTCCATCAGCAACTGTTACTTTGTCGATCTGTTCCTCCTCCTGTTCTCCGAGCTTCACCTGGAACCTCAGCCGGAGCTTCAGGTTTCAGTACCATCACTCCAGTCTGTGCAGGCTGGTGCTCAGTGGAGTGCACAGGCAAAGGCTTGAGGATCTCGTCGTGATTAAGTCCACAGAGTTGTTGAGATGAAGTTCAACGCTGTGTATGATGATGTTATTTGTCATAGAATTATATTTTTTTCGTGCTCTCTGTTAGTACTCCAAATGCATAAAAATGCAGTTCTTGACGGACTGGGTTTGAATCTCGGATCGCACTCGCAGCAGGAAGGTCGTGAGATGTGTTTAAGTCACCATGAGAAACTGACGCCTTGTCCAGGGTGTACTTTTGTCTGCCTTCAGTGAATTCCTGGTCAGGCTCCAGACCATCCCCTGTGATCTTGACTAGGATATGCTTTTATTTCCAGTTGATGCCAGTTCTAGCATGCTTACTCTGTATCTCTCTATATCACACACATTGGGATCTTGATAGCTCATATGTTGCTGGCTAGTGATTTTTTATTTACACAGTGCAGTAACCCGGGTGGCACAATGCTACAGCAAGTGGTGTTTGTTCTTCACAAGTCCAGCGACCCAGGTTCAGCCCTTAACTCCAGTTACTGTCTGAGTTTAGTACTATTAAAACACATTCCCAAGAGAATCTTTGTTTTATTTCAACTTCCAAAATCAGTGAGTGAGTGAGTGAGTGAGTGGTGTGCAGTGTCGTATGGTGGCTGTGTCCAGGACATTTTCCGATCTGTCATTCAGTGTTTCAGGAATAGGTTTCAAAACTATTGCAACACCAGCATGTCCTTTATTTAACTGGCTACTGCTGGACAGGTTAACATGGCCAAGCTATCTGGTATTTGTCTGATGCTGCTAAATTATTTGTGTAAATAAAACCATAGGACCTACATATGGAAGGTTTGTGCCAACAAATACCATGTGTCTAGTTTTATATGCAAATGTTTCAAAGAGCGGAACAGATCCCCCGAGGAAGAGCTTTGTCATGGAGCTGGATGATGGAGCAATCACGAGCCTGTCACAGGGCATCTGTGTTTGCAGAGGCAAATTGGTCCAAAATAGCACTTCTGCAGCGGAAAGCCAAAATGGAAGAAATAATGACATACATAATGTGGACACGGTCTAAATCTGACTGGTCGTGAGAGCCTTTTTCTCTTAGCCACACATGCATCGTGGTCTCCTCACAGCATGTAACTCTGGACGATGCCCTTGAAGGTATTACTTTCTATACAGGTGTGCCAGCAGGCCTCCCACAGCTGTCGCAAAACAGGAGCGTGTCTAACCCTCCGCCCGCAAAACAATCAGGCCCTTCACTGAGGTCCAGAATCATCTCTCCTCTGTCTGAGCTCTGTTTGCGACCGTCGAAACCTGAGCGGAAGCAGTGAAAGGACGAGCTGAGCCTCCCCAGCAGGTCTTTTAATTCTGTTTGGGCTCGCTCTCAGTGGAACAATAACTACTTCTTGTATTATTGATGCCTCGGGGAGCAGCGCTCACTCAGCGACACGGGGCTCAGTTGGCAGCAGGAATATTAAATGAGAAACTTTACTCCGCTCGCTTTTTTTCCTGACTTCACTCACGAGCTCGCAGTCTTACGAAGATTAAAATTGAACTGATAGACGCGAGCAAAAGGTTTACTCACATTTTATCATTTCAGTAGTCTATAAAGTCTGAATAATAAAACCATATACTTGGGGCTATGCGTGCTGTGCTTGCACTGTTTTTTTCCTAAGTACCTATTGGGTAGGCATGCTGTAAAAAACCTGTTGGGTGTTGTGATATGGTCATATACACCCCTAACGTCCACATTAGAACCCTCTACTGAACAACCGAGATGTCTGGCAATTTGACAGAATAGATTTATTCACTGTTACATCATTGCTGCTGATAAATGTTCATATGTTGATATTTGGTCATTGGGAATCAAGGTTGATCCAGGAACCAAGGTTCAGGTCTGAACATGTGAAATGTTCCAGTACCCACCCCAGATTTCACACAGGTAAACATGTAACCAGGATCAACTCATCACCCAGGACTTGAAAGTCAGGAAACTTGGGATATGTTTCCTAACTCATTCGCACAAGGTAAAGGGATCAATTATGAAGTGTATTAATCAGCATGTAGGGGAGCCCTAATGTTAATCGCTACATTTGACTAATCTGTCCTTATTAAACACGGCTTCCTAAGCAGTTCCTAAGCGTTCAAACATTCAACAAATATGGCGAACAAATTATGATATTCGCAGTACCAGGGAGAGGAAAATACCTGATTACCGGTCACAAGACTTAGCATGTGCCAATTCGTCATGGCGGCCTCAGGGCTCCCCCTGATGGACATTTTAAGTACTGTACTGTATGTAAACCATATATAGTCCTCCAAATCGTTCAGGACGTCGCCAAAAACATGTAGTATGAGCAGTGGCGGTTGCAGTCAATCTCAAATAAACGATAAGGCAAACATAGTGTTATATTTATATATTTAAAAGTGTTGTAGAGCATAATAAGCAAAAAACACTGCAAATCTTTGATCTTTGATCTCTGATCGAGATTGCTATTTGTAGGGAATAGGGTGTAGGGAATCACTTCTGTATTGAGCCAAAAGGAAACTCATGGGCGCGTCCCAATCCAGAACTAAAGGCATCTAACATGGCCACCTCAGCAATTGATTCGCAGTGGTGTTTTGTGTACTATTTAACGTTTCGTTGAATGATTTGGAACGCGAGCCGTATGCAAATTACAGACGTGACTGCTGGGCGGGGCTAAACGCTCGGCGTAACCATGGAAGTAAACGGAGATTGGAAGGGTAGGGTAGAGGATAGATAGCTGAAAGCTGAAGTTTTAAACTGATTTTAGAGCCATAGACGCCTATAGCTTTAGATGGGGATATACCGACGAAAATGGACTGATGCCAGTGGATGATCGGGCTTTCATGGTTTTAGATTTGACCGCGAGACTCCGCGGTTGTTTACTGACAATAACAGAAGGGACCGGAATAAAAAGTTCCCGATGGAATATCTGCTGCAGGTCAAAATAGCGGCCCTGGTGGGTTTATTAATTCTTACTCTGATCTGTGGGTTTATTCCTGCCCGGATCAAATGGTTTCGAGACACCACAGGGACAGGTGAGTCAATTCATAAACTCATAAAGTCTCTCATTATCAGTGGTTAGTAATGGCATCGATCTGTTGCATGATAGAATAAAAGTTGCGAAGCTTGGTCCGTCTCTCATTAATGAGCTCGCTCTTCACTGCTCAGTCTCAACCAGAGTTACTCTTACTGTTCCTGGACCAGCAAAGTAGGGCATAAAGTGTTCATAAGTGTTAATAAGCCAATAATTACCCGAGTGAGAACGCTTCTATTTTGGATTTCGACCAATTAACGTACATGTCAAGTTTCTCTAATGACAGCATGCGCTCTGCTGCGTGGACTCCACTCCAAGTTTGCGTAAAATCCGATGATCCATGATTTCACAACATTCCAAAGTGCAGCTCGTGCTTCAGGTGCCCCCATAAATGCTCAGTGAGGTTTAGGTCAGGTGACCGTCAGATAAAAATCAACGAGGGTCACATTCCCTTACACTGGTATGCTGGTGATCACATTTGGGATGGAAAAACAACGTTTTGATTGCAGAGAAAAATGCAAAAGGAAAGCGTTTTTTACTTTCAGACCTTTGCCTCGAAGCTGTGCTTTGTTTTCATAATGAAAACTGAGATATTGAGTCTCAACAAAGCCATAACGGATGCATTTTGATATATATTGGGAAATATGAAACTCTTTTTTGCATCTGTATTGATTTTTTGAGGTAGGGCTTTAGGTAAGGATCTTAACTGCCTTTTTTGCTACTTTTTTGCTACTTGTATTGACTCCCTTTTAATTTAGAAACTCAACAAAAGCTGTCAGGGTGACCCCATATCACAAGGTTTATAGATTTATGGAACTGAAAGTGAATTGTAGCTGCAGAAAGGAAGTCGCTAATAGGCATAAAAAAGTAAGTTATATATCATGTGGAAGAATCAAAACGTGCTCACTAAGTATTTCTATCATAATGAGCTGACACACACACGTTGCTGTTTTGCCGTTCTTCCCTTTTTCATGTGTTTAGGTCAGGTGAGCTGCTCACATATTAAATCATTCAATGAGCATCACGTTTAGTTTGACGACTTGTGTTTTGTTTCTTCCTCAGAAACCCATCGGGTGGTGCTGAGCTTGATCAGCTGCTTTGCCGGAGGAGTCTTCCTCGCTGCCTGCCTCCTGGACATTATCCCTGACTATCTGTCTGATATAAATGTCCAGCTGCAGGGCTTAGACGTGAGTTGTTGTTTTCAAGAGCGTACGTTTCCTGTCTGGCTTAAATGTAAGATTTTGGTCGCGGTGTCACATGGTCTGACGTTAAACGTTTCCACTATGACCATGCTATGTAGCACCGATCAAGTGTATTAACGATTTAACTAGAACAGCCAGTCGTTTTAGAAAATCTAAACGCTGTGTGCTGATTTGATTGAAAAATCAGTGACCAGCCTTTTCCAAATTTCAAAATGTAAAAACGAGAGAGTTTCTAACATACAGACGAAACACATTACTGTGCAGGAGTGAAAGCAACATAGTATTAGACATGTGTCCTTTGTAGTTATATATAAGTTATATATAATATAATTGTAGATACTATTTTATACTGTAGAATTACTAAAATAACCTTACCACAATGCACCATCAAATAGAAAACGCTTTTTTTCTGTGGTTTGTTTTTCTCAGTACAGCAGTAACGTTGATGGCATGGGTTGTGGCAACCCCGTAGTGGCAAGATAGCAGGGTTTCTGGTGTTACTCAAAAATGAGATTATGCCACTGACCAACGTTGCCACAAAACACAAGTGTCAGAACCCCAGCACCCAGTTTCCTGGTATAGGAAGTACGAATAGGGCCCTACCGAATGGGAGACTGGACTTCAATTCACAGATTGTTTTCGGTGCACAGTGCTTCGTTTCAACGCAGTCATGAAATAACCATAGAAAGCTCAAATACATATCAGAACCTATGTTAACGGGTAAGTGCAAGTCAGATGTGGCACCAGGCCCGTCCCCCTGGGAGATAATGTGCTAGATGTTTTTACTTTTACTTTCAACCAGAAGAACTTGCATCCTGAAGCAGGACAGCTGAATTTAGAACATTCGAACAGGGGATGCATCTTGTGGCAGGACTTCGCCATCGCCTCATAGTGCGAATAAAAAATGTCAAATCACTAAGCACAAACATTCACATTAAGAATTTCCTGACCCAGTGTCGTAACTGACGTGGTTGATGTCTCTCCCTGCCATTTTGCCCCTACCCGCACCTTCCATTTCCTATTAGCAAGAAGCCAGTTGGAACACTTTAAATATTACAAACACTTTGGGTTTATATCGAAATTAAAAGAAATACTAGATGTTGGACTCTGGGATATTCCTAATCTGAGCCGTTTTTAAAAAACGATCTACATTCAGGTAATGGGGTTTTACTCTGTCATTAAGGGCGTGTTAACGGTGGCTGCCCCGCCCTGATCGTCTTTGCCCCTTTTTTCTTTGATGTACAGGGTAGAACGGGCTGAGTGATGATGCTTACAAAATGACCAGATAAAATGTCTGCTGATTGTGTTACGTATGGCTTTCATTACCGTCTGAGCAGGCCACACAGCACGGGTGTAACCGTCCAATTGTTTCTTGTTTTTACCAGAATGAGTTCCCTGTGGCTGAGTTCATCATAGCCTGCGGTTTCTTCACTGTCCTCATTATCGAAAGGATAGTTCTCACCTGCAGTAAACAACGGAGTGAAGAGACGACCCCCCTGCTTTCTGGCCCTGGGCACGGCCACGGGCACGGGCACACTCCTACACATCACTCGTTAAACGATGTCGAGAGTAGCGGCCATCACGTCCACGTGGATCTGCAGGCTCATTCCTCATTCCGTTCCTTCATGCTCTTTCTGTCTCTCTCCCTGCATTCTGTGTTCGAGGGCTTGGCCATCGGCCTGCAGACCACGGAGACCAAGGTAAAAACTGTTTACGCTGAGTGAATTATCCCTCTAAAGGGCTGGGTCATTAGTTTTATTACGTTTCTGTAGTAAACTACAAGAAGCAACCAAAGAATCTGGTCTAGATCTGGAGTTTGGCCTGAATAGATTTCTTATAGATTGCTTTTTGTAGGCCCTGTTACTAAATTCAGCCTGGAATTGATCGGGTAAAGGTCGGCTTCTCTTAAATGGCTGATTCGTGGTCATGGGTAATTTGGTAATAAAAAAATAAATAAAAAAGGCTGATCCATCGACACGTTTTTCTTTAAAAATGAAGAACACATGAGAAAAATAGATTAGGTTTCTTTCACAACTGATTACAAGACAACACAGATAAACATTTAAGTGCTAGTTTTAGTAGTTTTGTTGCTTTTCGGCCTTAAATTAAACAACCAATTATTCTACACAGATTATTCATAATGGCTTACAATCAGATGTTTAGGAATACAAGAACAGCATTTGGTAGAACTGAACAAATAACACTCTGTTAATCGCATAGGACTGTCATTATGGGCTGTGTCCTAAATGGTCACCATTCCCTACATCCTAAATGCTATACAGAGTACTATTAGCTTAGAGGGAGCTGAAGGTCAATTAGTGAGAGAAGTATATGATTTCTGACACTTCCTTATAAAACCTTGCTCATTACTGTGTGACAGCTGTTCCAGTCACGTATGCGCACTAAATGTTGGGCTGTGGATGGCACACGGCATAAAAGCTTGCATTAGCTGTTTCTGATACTGAAAATAAGGTTCAGAGTTCAGGCCCCCCTGCACTGCTGGGCTGTCACTGGCCCCTTAAAGCCTCAGTTGATTGGATTACGGATTGTTTGATTGAATTAGTTGTCAGTGGATTGGATGCTCTGGATAAGAATGTCTGCTTAATGCTGTTAATGTAAACGTAAGATATAACGTCAGGTCCAGAAAGATTAGTTCCCTTATTAAACATGATTAGTGTTTGATTATTACATTTTAGTGGCTAGGCCACGTCGATCAAGGACTAAAGGAATTCGTTCTCTGTGCCAGTTAAGGCTTTCTAAGCATTCCTACATTTTAACCCCGCTTTCTGAACCTGTCCCCCGGACAACCCAGGCATAAGTGTGGACTGGACAGGATGCCAGTTCTGGGAAGTGGTCTGGACCAGAAATTGGTCGTTGTTGCAGCAGCATTTCGATGATCCCCTGACCAGCTTCAGCTCCCTCAGACGCAGCCTATTTAATTTTTTTCCTCATATCTCCTTTTAATGTTTGACTTTTAAAAATTATAATGATCTTCATTTTTTCTTATTGATTTAGTACAGTGTATGTATGTATGAATTATTAATATTATTATTAGTAGTAGTAATAAATGGTAATAGTTGTAATATATGGTGGAATCCTGGTTAAAGATTTGAGCCACTAATTGAATTGGAAGCAGAACCCTGTTACATGTCTTAAATCAGGGCTGAGAATGCAGACTGCAGTGCTGCTATTGATCTGTCTGGACTGTAGTTTTTACCCAGTGGACTGGAGCTGTTTCGCCCTAGCATTGTGTATATATGAGAGTAAATGTGAAAGCATTGAGGTTTTGCAACTCGATCCAGTGCTTCAGGCTTAGCATTGCATTTATCTTTCTGAACTTTCATTATGTAAGCTTCAGGAAATTATTCTTACGGATCCTGCTGAGTGGCTCAGAATAATGCCTTTTTAGTTTAATACCACTTGATAGTTTGACACGCAATCCTTGCTGTGTTTATATAAACATATCACATTTACTATTAGACTATATTACAACAACTTCTGCAGATCTGCATACCATCATTTGGATGAAATTGATTCGTTCAGCATAACATTACCATATGTAGGTCGAAGACGTCTGCATTTAGCGCTTCAAAATAAATGGTGAATTTTCTGTGCTTTTCCTTTTTTTTTTTTTTTTTTTCCCCTGAATGGCTACTTCTCAAAAACAAGGATTAACAGCAACCTTTTTAGTATGAATACTTTTCTGGGAAGTGAAAGTTAAGTGTCTTTTTTTATTCATTAAACGAATGGAGTGGACACTTAACTGCCACTTTAATAATTCAGGGGCAGGTGTTGAGGTTGAATATATCTGTGCTTTTTCAAAATTCACATGTCAGAAAAACATTTCCGGCTTCTTTTTTGGCTTCAACTGGCCGTTGCCCAGTGCCTGCTTCGATGAGAAGCGCCTGCTTGTTATAGACCACACTTTAACGTCTTAGTAAGTAAAAACAACTTTGTAGGACCTGTACTATATAACAACATCAGAAGCTTTACACAAAGCAGGGTGGTATAATTAAAGGAAGATTTAACAAATATTCCCTGGCCGTAAAGTCCTGTTCACACCGAGTACCACTTTTCCAAACAACTAAACTGATGCGATTTTTATTTTAGTGGGACCAAGTGCTTTACATTTTTTGTCTAAATCCTGTCTGCTTTCGTGCTCTTTAATTTCTCTTCTCTTCTCTTAATGTGTCACCAAGATTAGGTCGCGGAGATGAGTGCAGGAAGCCCTAGATTGTGTTTTTGTGGGCATGAACAGACCAGAATGCTCTTAGATAAACATTGAACGGTTCCATCCAGTCACTATAAGCTTTATCATCATCGTTCTGCAGCCTTTCAGCTAAATTCCAACACCTGTTCTCTTTTAATATCCATGTTTTTAGAATCAGCCTGTTTCTTGTCCTATAAGCTGTTTTGCTTGAGGACCGAGTTCTGATTGGTCAGCCCGATTTTATTCCATAAATTAGAACGGCTCCCATTTAAAATGTCATAAAAGCTTATAAACAAAAAAATTAAAAATCGGATTCGGTGTAAAAAGGCCCTAAGGCTATTTTAAAGGTGTGAGGTGTATGATGATTTTTTTATAGGTACTGTAATATCGGAGTGAAATGCTTATACTACTAACCCAATCATTTATTTATGAAGCGCTAATTTGGCTGAACTACATGTTCTCTCACGCAGGTGCTAGAGATCTGCATCGCCATCCTGGTGCACAAGAGCATCATCGTCTTCAGCTTGTCAGTAAAGCTGGTCCAGAGCGCCGTCCAGCCCATGTGGCTCGCCATCTACATTATTGTGTTTGCCATCATGTCGCCGCTGGGCATCGGCCTGGGCATCGGGGTCAGTGAGGCTGACCTGCAGACGGGAGCGTTGGTCCAGGCCGTGCTGGAGGGCCTCGCGGCAGGAACGTTCGTCTACATCACCTTTATGGAAATCCTCCCTCATGAGCTCAACTCTCCTGAGCGACAGCTCCTCAAAGTGCTCGTCATTTTAATCGGATTCTCCCTTATGGCCAGTCTGTGCTTCCTGGGCTGAGATGCAGCAGCACCGGCACCCTGGCTTACACCGAGTATCTCCTCTGAAGAAAGAAAGCTGGTCTGAACAATGGACATATTCACATTTTAGCATATTTCATATCCGACGTTGACGTTCATTTTGTTTTATTACAGACCAATTCCAAAAGAGACTCTTTTATTATTTTTACGCCAATCTTTCAAAGTGCCAAAAAATGACAACAGAGTCAAGCTTACTTTAAACCGAAGAACTTTTTTTTTGTTTTAACTGTTTAATGTTATAACTGTTTTTATGAAATCTAATTGAAGCTGACGCATTTCCATATTCGTCCTGCTTGTGCGGGACTTAAAGGGCACCGTTTTTAGTTTAATTCTAGTTTTATTTGCCTGTATGTTCAAGAAATTTACGAAATTTTAAGATTCATTCAACTGTTTCTGGCTACAATCAGAAACATGGTAAAAATCAGTCATCAAATGCGTTAAGGTGTTCAAGACTCACATAACTGCTGTTAACATTTCACCGTACTGCCACATGAAACATACAGTACTGTCCAAAAGTCTTAGGCCACCTCAGTCTCGTTATTAGACTACAACCAGAAAATACAGGACTTTTGTACGTAGTTTTAAAAAACTGAAATAATTCTGAAAATTTCTTCTTAAGTCTACAGTGGCCAGTATTTAACCCTAATGGAGATGATCTTTTTTGAAGGGGAACAGCCAAGAAAACAGTTTATCGGAAGGAGAACAGGGTGAAAAGGCTAAGATTGATGCACACTGATCAGTAGAAATATGAAGTGACCTATCCAAGTTTTGGGTCCAGTCGAGGACGATATGTGGTCATTTTAGTGGTGGCTTAAGAATTTTGTACACTAGTGTACGTACTGACTTTTCTTATTAGTAAGCAAAGCCGTGATTCTGCTCTCCGGATGAAGAGTGCATAATGACGGTCAGAAAACGTGATGTGAAAACACAGTATTGATCAAATCCTGCTGTCACCTCAGTAACGAGTAAGAACTGACATGTTCGTGTGAACAGAGACACGCTGCACTTTTTTCCTCCCATCTCCATGATTTTGACCTGATTTTTTCAGCCAGGACGTGTTTGCACTAACAATAGTATATACAGTGGAACCTTGGGATTCAAACGCCTCTTCACTGGAACAATTTGGACAGCTCATCTTTAATTGACTGACTATATTTGGATTCAGTAGGACCATTTTTTGTTTGTTTGTTTTTAACAGTTGAAAGGAGACATGATGATGTGGAAGTTCGTTTCACGGTGCACTGTATTGTTAATTTCATCCTTTTCAAATGTATTCATTCAAACATGTTCAGTTCATATTTTACACGTCCTACTTAAATAATAATAAGAATAACATGCTTTATCAGTACTGTGCTTTAAATTCACCGACAGTTTTAATAACTCCAAGCACAACTTCCGTTCAGAAGCACACATATAACACGTATGCCAGTTATCTTGGCGCTTGATGGCCTGTATGATCAATAAATGCACTGCCGGATATCTGAAACGAAAGCAGGTCAATTTTGTTTATGACATGGCCTCTTTCAGGTTTCCTGTTTTTTTTTAATGTGGTTCTGTGGTGTTTGTGCTTAGCAGAAATCCTCTGACACATTTCCCCTGTTGGTTAGGCTTGGTTGAAATGAGCTGTCAGTGGCCAGCGCTAGGCGCTGTCGAATTTCACATTTCTGACCGTGTTTCTTACTCGCCACTCCATCAGAGGAGGGCAACAAGTCAGGGAAATTCTCCTCAATTCCCCGGCTGCTGACCAAGTCTTTTTCGTTTGTCGCCGTCATCACCTCCAACGATAGACATCAGCCGGTCCGGCAGCAGCACAGAGATTTGGTCCAAACGTCCCTTTGGCAGACGAGGCAAGCTGTGTCTGTACAGGACCTGACTACCAGCTGAGTGCTTGCCCTTAGCTTAGTTATAGCATATGCCAAAGCTACTAGCCAGTCTGTGTCATGGCATGTTTTGGACAGGGTTCTATCACAGACAATCCTTAAACCAAACGAGAGAGAGAAAGAGAGAAGAAAGAAAAGGAAAGAGAGAGAGACAGAGAGAGAGAAGGAAGGAAAGAAAAGAGAGAGACAGATAAAATAAAGAAAGAGAGAGAAGGAAGGAAAGAAAGAGAGAGAGAGAGAAGGAAGGAAAGAAAAGAGAGAGACAGATAAAATAAAGAAAGAGAGAGAGAGAAGGAAGGAAGGAAGTTAAGAAAGAGAGAGAGAAAGAAGGAAAGAGAGAGAGCAAAAAAAGAGAGAGAAAAGAAAGAAAGAAGTAAAAGAAATAATGATGCCCTGGACGGGGCACCAGTAGATATTACTGCTGATGTTGAAATGAAAAATCTCTTTCTTAACATATTGGACGTTTTTGTCCATTTTCCTGTCATGGCCCTGCCTCTTTTGTGCCCTAATTATTATAAAAAATCAGACAAAACTATCCTGACTGCCAGCCTGTGCCAGGTCAGTCCCTCAGTGGCTGAGACCCGGCATCATATTGTCCAACCCCTTTCCCCTTTGGACCCCCAGAGCAGCCCCTCTGCCCCTCTCTGGATCTGGATAGAAGAGCTCTGGTTTCCCACGGCTGAGGTAAGGCGCTGATTTCTGCTAATACAACACCCTTTTATATTTACTGCTAGTTTGTTCATCCAGTTGAAGTCATCTGTGTAACCCTGTAAAAAACTTTGGGAACCTTTTGAAATGACCTGGAATTCTGCATTAATTATAGATTAGTGGATGTTGGGGAAATGGGAATCCTTGTATTTAATGACTGGTTGGGAAAGCTGTCCAGTCCCTGAGCCGTCAAGTCAGACAGCATTCATGATGCTCCCTCCACCTTGCTTCACAGCTGGAATGAGGAGTTAGTGTTCGTTCATAAAGAATGGAAAAAAAGGAACCAGAAACAAAAATCTCTTTCCTCTTTCTTCAGGATCTGGAGCTTCTGCTGAAGATTTGAATCTCATGGATTCTGTAAGTTTATTCAAATGAATCAATTCGATCATTTTAGAAAACTAAGGGATACTACTTAATCACCATAACTGAGTTTGTATCTACTTTGCGTAATCGAACAACTTTCTTAGACTTTTCATTTGCTTCTCTGATTATGTTGCTTAATGGAAAGAAAATCGAATGCTTCTTTTTCTTAATGGCTTCATATTTTGAAAAATACCCTCATTTTTATGAGCGATCTAATAATCCTGCTAAACTGTGATTTACTGATTAATGATATGTAACAGTGTGTGCGCGTCTGTGTGTGTGTGTGTGTGTGTGTGTGTGTGTGTGTGTGTGTGTGTGTGTGTGTGTGTGTGTGTGTGTGTGTGTGTTTGTCTTTGTATATATATATATATATATATATATATATATATAATGAATTTGATTTATAGTTCACATATGACATTCGCATGTACAGGGAAAAAGAAGGTTGTGCCCTGCTTTGATGAAAAATGATGTTTGCGTTGGTCTATGACTAAAGGTTAAAGTCTCAACCGGAAATACACAACACCGTGGATTGTTCTGCTACTGATGGATTTCTTATTCTTTTGCTTTTCTTGTACTTCACAGTCATCAGATATGCCATGAAACTGATCAAATTACAACGTACAGAATAAGTATGCATTAAAAACACACACACACACACACACACTGTAAAACCAAAATGTAAATGTACACGACAAAATATAACCATAAATAAACATACCTCACTGGGTGCACACAATCAAGAGGCAATGAGTCAACTTGAAGAAACACTTAAGTTCCAGAACAGGCAATGCAATATGCTTTAAACATATTAGAAATAATAAATAAATAAAACAATATTCCCCTTTAAACACTTTAAACGGAGTACAAAATGACTTGTCCTGGCAGAGTAAAGCATTCGTGTGCCACACAGACCACAACGTCGTTTCAACTTAGGCACATAGTTCATGCAAAGTAAAGCAATGTTGCTAAAAAAAATTAATTAAATAAAAGATATAAACCTAAATGATTGGCGCGGCAGTTGCGACACAAATCTTTTTTTTTATTTGAGCGGCTGATTATGGCCACAACTTCCTGAATCAATAGATCGATTTTTATATTTGATCATGATTTGTTAGAATTGTTAAGACCTCAGTCATTAAAGTGAATGGACGTTGATCGAATGCTTGTTACACTGTTTACACCTGTACCTTTATTCCTACTGTATCATTTTTAAATGTGAACTGCAGAAACCGTGTGATCACAGTTGCCACCCAAACCACATACAGACTTGTAAGTAGTATATAGCATACCCTGGTATGCTACATAGTATTCGATTTGGGACACAATCCCTTGGCACTGCCATCCTGTGGTCTTGTTTTGGTTTATGCCGTTCACGCTGTTTGTTTTCATTCTGATGTTTTAGGCCAAATTCCGTCTTACGTTACACTTGTTCTCTCTTAATGAGGTCATGTGCAGCTCATCGACATCTAATGGAACCTTGGACCGTTTTATCACGAGATACGAGTCATGCTCTAGAGCGTATATTATAAAATTGATTATTTTTGCACATCTGTAATACAGACCTGTAAATTAGAAAACATGATTTGATATCCTTTGGTGTTTTATATGTACTAGTTTCCATGGAAACCTAAGGCTGGTGCATAAGGGCTTTTTTTTTTTTTTAGGCTTTCTTCCAGACTTCCTGTTCACCCCGGTTTCACAGCTTCTGACCTCTCACTCTCTTTTCCTTGACTTTCTCTTTCTCTGCTGCAGGGACTCGTGGCCGTTCCGGCCCTCTCTAAAACTGCACCCCTCTTTAAGGTAACTGTTGTATGAACGATGGCTGTCAGTTTTCAATTCTCTTCATTACCCTGTGCCCTTTTTCACTCTTGAGCTGGGTCAGTGTTCATCCTGTCATTGCCTGTCCCTGTATCGTCATCATGCTGCTGCTGAGAAAGCCCATACCATGACTTGAGTTATGATATCTCATTCATTTCTAGATGTGTTGTCTGTGTGTAGATGTTATTGTCTGGATCTGAGAATGTTTGTGCACAGAGACAACAGTCGAAGCTTTATTTTACAAGTGGAAATATCTACACGCCTCAAAACTGGATTGAGTTTAAGGATGTTAAAAATGGTTCATCATGCATATTGCAGTAACACTGATCCGCTGTAACGTATAAACGTATAAACCACCCCCTTTTTCCCCTATAATTACACTGGTCTACATTTTGTTTTTTTTTTTTTTGTTTTTTTTTTAAGTTTTCCGCTGACCTAATTATTTTTTGCTAGTTTTACCCAAGTGAAAGGTGCTGATTTCAAATATGACGTAAAAAAGTTCTGATAGCTCAGAATAAGTTAGTTTCATGCAGACAAAAGAGACTTTTTTTTTTTTTTTTCTCTCTATTTGAGTGCTCTGGAATAGTTCTGATCAGTGGTGTCACACTGTAAACATCAGCAGTGGTCATATCGTTTGTGTTCTGTCTGCCTTGATGCTCATTGTATTTGAATTTTTGCAGAACGGTTCTCATGGATTCACAAGTTTGTTCCATATTTACCGAGTAAGCAATAGGAATGGGGGCGTAATTACTCCCGTTGTGAAGCAACACGCACCTTAGACTTTGTCTTTGAACTGTCGATAAAGAGCAGAATATTTTATTCATACCCGCAGAGTTACATAACTATGGACATCCCACTGACTCAGTAAGTCCTTTGATGTTGATGCAGTGTACTAACTGCTTGTCCATATGAAAATATTCTAAAAGATCTTTCTTTCTCTGTTACAATAAATGAATGCGATACCGGGAGCCAACGGGTTCTTTTCATTGAACCCAGTAACTCTGCTTACTACTTTCTCTGGTCAAGATCTCGTACCAAGTGACTTATCTCAGCTGGAGCGGATGGCTGGCTCGTTCAGGCATCAACTTCTGGTGCCACAAAATGTTCATCATCCAAGTCTTTCGAAACATCGAAACTGAACTGAATTACAGCAAACCGTACTGAAGTACTGAAGATGGGTACAGGGAGTAAAGGGAGATCTGGGTACTGGATGGAAGATGTTGTCTTTGTGTTCATGCTAATAATAATAATTACTGTGCAGAAGTAGCAGTCACCAACATGGTTTTGAGGCTTTCACCACACTACTGGAACTACTTTGCCTCTGACCTTTAGTCCACTGTGGTCTCAGGTTTTCAACACATGTCCTGCACAATTATGTGGTGTCCAACCTTTGTCCTGGCCGCCCAGTTTAACCCCAAATTATGCCTGATAAACCTTTTGTACGACGTCAAATACATTTGTCCTTTGTTTGGTTGTTTTAAAACCATCACAGATTTAACTGAATATATCGGGATCGTTCCGGAACCGTCCACAAATATTCACGTGTTGGATGACATAATGAACAAAAACATATTTAACACAGTTTAATTGGCAGCAACCTCTAATCCTTTTGAACAACTGAACTCTGCAGTCAGTTATCAAACTGCTTATATAACCATAAAATGCGGATGTTTGAAACTGTTTGGTAGACGGTGTTCAAATTAGTTATACCGATTGCATTCAGCAGTTTTTAGTGTATTCCGCCGGCCTTACTTTTTTCGTATTTCTTTTTTTCGAATATCGAAATAACAATGTTACGTTGCTGTTAATATTACAATTGCTCAGTTGATGAGTTGACAGCGTATTGCAGAAAACCAAACGGCACAGGAGGAAACGGTTGTGATCTTTGGATTCGGCACACTAAGAAAGATAAAGATCACGCGTCATCTTGTAGTCTGCAAAACTGATGTAGCTCTGTTTTACTGGCCAGTAACTTGCTTCTCAGTTTGACTTTGGCCAGGATCAGCAGATTAGGTACTGTTTGGTTGCTGGATCATTCTCAGCACGGTGACCCTGACATGGTAATGGCATGTTAGTGTCGCGCTGGTAGTGCTGCCGGAGTTCTAAAATGCCTCAGTATCACTGCAAGACTGACACTAGACAACCAACCAACAGCTTGGGGCTCACAGCATCCTGTGAGTACTGATTAGAGGACGACTAACAAAAACTGGAAACAACGGATAAGCTACTGTCTCTGGCTTTACACCCGCTAAGTTTACCAACAGGGAGAGTCTCCAGCAGCACTGCTGTGTCTGATCCACTCATACCAGCACATCAATGTCACTATTAGAGCCAGTGTGAGCATTAGAGAACAGAGTAAAGGGGACTAACAAAATATGTAGAGAAACTGATGGTTTACAGCCTGAACTGTAATCGGTGAGTGGACATAATTAGATGGACGATGAGCGTAGAAACAAGGAAGTGGTTTTAACGTTACAGCCGTTGGAACAGTCAAAACAAATGCTTAAATAACTATAGACTTAGCAGGTTTGTCCAATCAAGCTTCTTAAATATTTTGGTCAAATGATCGAAATAATTTGTGTCGCTTATGTGGAGCAAATTTACACACACTGCTCCCAAATTTACACACACTACACCCCCGCCCCCAAATTTACACACACTACACCCCCGCCCCCAAATTTACACACACTACACCACCGCCCCCAAATTTACACACACTACACCCCTGCTCCCAAATTTACACACACTACACCCCTGCTCCCAAATTTACACACACTACACCCCTGCCCCCAAATTTACACACACTACACCCCTGCTCCCAAATTAGAGATAGATTGTTACTGATGTCGTAAAGCACTTATGTCAGTCACTCTGGATAAGGGCGACTGCTAAATACTGTAAATGGAAATGTATAGACAAGGTGCCAGTCCATCGTAGGGTGCACACACGTAAAATTGAACTGTGGGAGGAAACTGGGGTACCCAGAGTAAACCCACACGGATACAGGGGGACTCCACAGAGACTGCTCCACCAGGACGTTGTCCCTGTAAGGAGACAGTGTTACCCTGTGAACCTCCATGCTAATAAATGCGTCCTTCACATTGTATCATGTCGTCACCCGTGTTTTGTTCTCTACTGTTAACGTTTGCTCTGTCTAAGTTTTGGGTTCTTTTTCACATCCATTGTGTTTGCACACAAGGAAAGATGTGAAACCAGCTAGGTGAAACATTTAGTTGTTATTTGTGACAGCAGATTATATTTACAGTGCAATTCCTTGTCCGTTTGTGTTTGTCTTACAGAAAAGGCAGCAGTGGAGAAGGGGGAAGGGAGGCAGAGCTTGAAGACCTGCACGAAGATGAGCCACCTTCTTCTGATGATCATCTATAACTGTACGTGTTAATCACTCTTAAGCTCCACCCATATGACCTTTCTGCGTATGTAGCCAATGTGGAACTCACCACAACTCTGTATTATTATGTGGAAAGGAAGCATGGTTGCACTTATGCGCACACGCGCACGCACACACACACACACACAAATATATATAAATACAGTCGAATCCGGTTAACGGGGCCACATCGGGACGGGATTGTTTTGGTCGTAATAACCGGCTGGTCCGATTAATCAAACATGCCCCATGTTACAAGACGGGACGTGCTATAATTTATATAACGTATTAAATGTTTATTAAACCTTTATTGTACGATTTACACGTATAGCGAACGTACAAACAAGAACTACTGTTGCTTAG
>JAUZST010026320.1:0-30558 GCA_034779995.1 Parotocinclus haroldoi | reverse complement strand
AATGTATTACTGTAAAGCTGCTTTGAGACAATGCTACGTTGTAAAAAGCGCTATATAAATAAAACTGAATTGAATTGAACCACTTGATTTAATAGCCTTAATTAAAAGCAGGTAAGCTGAGTGCATTCACAACAATTTTACCGGGTTTTCTAACAGCAGTTTTTAGCACACGTCATGGAGTGACAGTACATAACATATATTGAACTGTTACATTAAATTAATGAATGTTTCTGCTTCGTTTTATTTTATTGTGTTATATCCACGGATAAAAGTAGTAATTTTTTCCACGTCATTGTTCACCACCCCTCAGCTTCATCCTCTAAAATAAGAAATCTAAAGTTCTTCATATTGTATACAGTTTCAGCATCTTTGAGCTTTTCCTGACATTCCTCGACAAAGGGCTAAGTGATTTTATTCTTTATTTTCTACAAGTGTCTTACAAATATTGGCCGCTGCTGCTTGTAGGTATACAGTAGGCCTTGTTTCGAAAGTTGTTTATTTCTTCTGGATTATGATCCAATATTACATAGCTGTGAGTGGAAAAGTGTGTGAAGCGTGTGTGCTCTCAATATGTACCGTACCGTACGTATCTAACTGCAGTGTTTAAGTGCTTCCAGTAACTGTTGTTGGTCTAATTTATTTACAGCTTTATCTCTGGGTTGTTGGTTTTTTTCACATATGAGAGGTTTCCACAACATTTCTATTGGATCGATCAGGACTTTTTAGTTGCCCATTCCAACCATTAACCGTAGACGTATTTAACCATTTTTGGTAGAATGACTTTTGGACTTAGAGAGGCAATTTTGAACCAAAATTGTGTTGATGTTCAGTACACTGGCAGATGTCCCTATAGTATAGGTTCCTTATGCTGGACTGTAGCACGTTGCCTTCTTTAGATATAATGCTTGTCATTTAAAACTGGTCTAAAACGAATGTATTATTTAATCTGGTTACACCTATTCACAAATAGTAGCATTCTTCTTTTTTGAGAGCAGTGTCGTTCTCTTTGTGACATTGCCATGCATACCACTGTTTTTCAGCGTTCTCCTAAAGGTGGACTCTTGAACATTAACAATAATTTAGCCAATGTTAGAGAGACCTCTGTTACCCTGGGTTCCTTTGTGACCTTGCAGATTATTACACACCATGCTATTGGAGAGATTGGAGAGATTTGTTGGTTTGAAGAGCATCAAAAACCCAATTTCTGTGTCCATGGAATACCCTGTTGTTTGTGTCACAAACATGAGACTTCAATGCCTTTTCTTTAAATACAACAGGACTCCCACTCACACCTGATTGTCCAATCCCATTGATTGGAAACACCGGACTCTATGTATAGCTTCAAATGAACTGTCAATCCTAGAGGTTAACACACTTTTGCCACTCATAGATTTGTATCATTTGACCATAGTTCTTTAACATATGTAACATTAGTTCTGAAACTTGTTGTGTTTAAATTGATTTGTAAAAGAATAACATGGAAACGTGCAAATAAGGCCATTTTCACTAGGAGTCTCAAGCATTTAGTCCCAGCTGTATGTCTGAAAGCAATGGCACTCAATAAAACTGTGCATTTACTGTACAGTATATGATTGAGGTAATAGATGGTAGAGCCATTGTTTGTTTATTTGTCTCCAGAGCAGCTTTATTATCTCCTTGGAATGCTAACAAACAAGTTGGACCATTTTAAAAGAAGAAAGCCTTTCTGTTCTTCAAGTGATGACAGAGGTGGAGATCTACATCACAATAATCTGTTTATAGATGTTTAAAATTGAAGCATTTAGGAGGTCACGAATAATTATAGCATGTTCCATTATGGGGACATGGTTTGCACCCTAGGATTGTTGTTTGTTGTTTGACCATATGTAATGACCATATAATCACTGGACCAAATTACTTCCTGCACTGTACTGTTGTCAGAAGATACTACGTGGTATCAAATGGAATCCATCTAGATATAGGACACTGGGTTAAAGTTGACCACTTAAACCATATTCGTTTTTCTCTTACTCACGGGCCCAAGTTTTGTGCTGCACACACCAAAATTAAAGCCTTGCAAATTGGCTTTAGCTACCAAAGGTTGCTGAGCTCTGTGAAGCTCATCACATCAGGTCTTTATGATTGTTCTAAAGGAACCATAAGATGGACTGGACTTCTGTCCAATTTTGATTTCTGCCTTGTGCTGCTGTATAGGCCTCAGCCTCCAGAACCATGAATTAAACGTATGGCTATGGAAAGTGAGTGAGTGAGTGAGGGAGGGCATATGTATGTGTTCTAAATTAACTTGTTCAGCAGCCTAATACATTAGCCCCCAAAGTGGGGGCCAAGGTTGGAGTCCTGGCCCAGGTGTACACAGACACAGTTGGCTGTGAATGAGGGAAGGAAGGCCAGTAAAGAGTACATCCCATTGGCCACATGACCCTTCTCAGGTACCATTAGGGATCGTAGAGTTGGCACAGGACAGTCGAGTAAATTGGTAACTGTATATGCCTAAAACAAGGAATGTATCACTTATGCCTGTTTCAGTCCATGAGTTTCCATGTTTGACGTACGCTGAAATACCATTTGTGACCATGTTTTTGAAGCACAATCAGTTTTTCACTTTGTGTCACTGAATCAGTTCAGGCTTTAGTGTATACTTTAGGCTCCCACTGTTTAGCATCTTAAAACCCCCAGAGTTGCCTCATGTTGATTGAAATCTCACACGTTATAGTAACCGGCAGACGCCTTTTATAGCTTGTAAATGCTGTTAAATAGGGGACGGCTATTTTCACACTGAAAACTTCACCACACATTCACAGAGCTCACAATAAAATATATGTTATGGGGGAACAACGTTTCTGTGGTTGAACCAGTCTCTGTAAACAGGAAGCACAAACTAATTGATGGAAAACAAACACAAAAAGTAGCCAGTCAGCAGGTCAGACAAAGTCCTTGACCAAGGAGACGGTCATTTAAGTGCACTTCTGTTTGGGGAACACAAAGTTCGGTTGGTGAGATAAAAAATAAGAGTATATTAGCTTCAGCTATAACCTTAAGCCTCAAAAACCACCTAAATTCCCTTTACTTACCAATCAGTCAATAAAACTACGAAGTATACAAATACATTATTAGAATTTGCAATTTAAGATTATTACTATTCTAGTATTTTTTAAGTCAGTAGATCCCATCAAAAAATGTACCATGAATTTTGACAGTGGAACCATGAAGTGGCCAAATTACCATAAAAAATTCATAGTAGAACTGTGAAATTCATGGTCAAACTGTGAAAGTTCACAATAAAACTGTCAAGCAATTTTACTATGTAATTTCACAGTCCATTTTTTTTCCTGGGATGGTCAAAAGTACGTACTTTCACACAAACAATTCGTCGTTAGCAGGACCAGCCGGCGGTTTCTGGCGCCTCCATGTGGTGGTTTGTGATAGTGGTGGTTCAACAACCTTTAGGCCTTTACTGCAATGAAATGCGGAAAATGGGTAAGACACCCGAGTACAGAGGCATCCCAAATATATACAGAAATGCAAAATTTCCTTGGATATGGACTATGCTAAGCTTATGTGGGGCCCAAAAATGAGTACTGGTGCCTTTATTTATTTTAATGTATTATTTTTTAATTTATTATTTAACATTGTATTCTTACATTTCCTGGTCCAGGTCACAGGCACTAATTTAAACAGGTGCAAGGACACACCTCTTATCCAAAACTACAAAGCCAAAACAATGGCAGGATTTGAACCGTGGACTTTCCAGGCTGAACCTTTAAGCACTAGGCCACCACAGACCTGCTACATCTTCACACCAAAAGTGTGTACATATATGAAAACTATCTTTGTACCATATGTTTTCAGAAAGACACTGGAATGTTTGATCAATGGGTGTTTTGACCTTGTTACCGTTCTGGTAATACAGCTTGTAAAGTGAGTAGCTCATCAATTTTAAGACAGTTGTAAATTAAAGTTAGTGGTACAGCTGAAGTGTGCCCCACTTGTTTGTGTTAAAGTCAGTAGTAACCGACACTCAGGCTCTTTACTTTATCCGAGACCAAAAGT
Organism: Parotocinclus haroldoi; assembly: GCA_034779995.1. Lineage (NCBI taxonomy): Eukaryota > Metazoa > Chordata > Actinopteri > Siluriformes > Loricariidae > Parotocinclus > Parotocinclus haroldoi. Next base: position 26,508 of record JAUZST010026320.1, on the reverse strand, counting down.
TTTCTTGGACATTTCACTTAAATGTCACAGGCTAAACTTAGAACTTGGTGAAAATTGTTTACGGAAAGCTTTCCTTGGGAAACTCAGCATGGTCTCCGCAAGCTGTGCGTTGAGACCAAAATAACTTTAGGAATTCACAGTGCAGACATTTGTTCATTCATAAATCAGATTTTTTTATTCTTAGTATGACTAATATCAGTAGTAAGAGTTAAAAGTTAGTTTTGGGGGGAGTGTCCTTGTGACCATAAGCTTGCCCCATAAGTCTGAGGACCCCTAGCAGTTTTTTCTTTTTTTTGAATATTATTTATGTCCGTAACTTTAATCCAGGGGTGTCCAATGTTCCATAGATCTTGTGATGCATAGCAAAATACAATCTACATGATAAATACTGACACATGATACTTGACATGTTTAAATAAAACTGTTTAAATGTTTTAAATAAAAGATCATTAGTCCATTATCTAGAGTGATATTCAAACTCTTAAGCAGCCAAAATAATGTGTTTTTATTAATATGTGCATCAATGCTTAGTTATTTGTTATATAGTTAAGTTACTTATGCATATCTTAGGTGGTTCCATACTTTTAAGACTATACATATAATGTGTCACACGACACCCACAGATTTAACACCCAACCCAAAGAGAGCCTTCCTGGTTATTACAGATATCTGACCACCATTGGTCATTATGAGCACCAAACCCTTCCTGCTCATTACTGATGCCTGAACCTTCCTCGTCATTGTGGATGACTTGACTCTACATGGTCTACATGGTTATTGACCTTAATTGGTCATTATAGACACCTGATTCTACCTGGTCATTACAGACACCTGACCCTACCTGGTCATTACAGACACCTGACTCTACCTGGTCATTACAGACACCTGATCCTACCTGGTCATTACAGACACCTGACTCTACCTGGTCATTGCAGACACCTGATCCTACCTGGTCATTACAGACACCTGATCCTACCTGGTCATTACAGACACCTGACCCTACCTGGTCATTACAGACATCTGATCCTACCTTGTCATTACAGACACCTGATCCTACCTGGTCATTGCAGACACCTGATCCTACCTGGTCATTACAGACACCTGATCCTACCTGGTTATTACAAGACACCTGACTCTACCTGGTTATTACAAGACCTTCCTTGGTCATTCTTGACACCAGACTTTACCTGGTCATTACAGGCACCTGACCCTTCCTGGTCATTACAAATGCCTGAACCTACGCAGTCATTATGGGTATCCTACCTTGTCATTACAGACACCTGTCTCTACCTGGTCATTATGAGTACCTGGTTTGACACATTCATAATTATTACAAGTACCTCGCCCCTATTGTTCATTATAGATATCCAGGCTAAGTCCGTGTGTCATGGCATGCAGGCCAAGAGTGCCCTCATATTACAATACAGTCATTAAAAACTGCAAATACAACACTTCAGAGCATATATTTTTCCAACGTTGAAGTATGTATTAAGTTTACGAATTGTTCTTGGTACTTTGTGCAGTGATTTCCTGTTAATACACATTTTCTTAATCATTTGCTGTATGCCTAAACCAATTAAATAAGGCGTAAAGTAAATAAAAAGCTACTTACTCTAGAGTTGTAAATGTGAGTTATTTTTAATTCCTCAGTGTCAGCTCTTTCCCCTGAGGAATTGCCATCTGTGCTTTCATAGTCTGGCTAACTCATTATGTGTCATGAGCGAGTTTGTAGGCCTCTACATTTTTTGTTTGTAGAACAAGAAATGGCTTTTAACAAACTGTGAATCTGTGAGCTAAGCTGAAATTTGGGAGCACAATGTTAGGTTACACGTCTACATGTGGCCTAATCAGAAATGAGTTGACATGTTTCATACTAGCAAGCACTGGCAAAAGAGAAGCGAGATCACAGCAACACACAATTATTATTCACAATTAACAGATGGCAATGTTTCAGTCCTGAACACTGAGGCATCATGTTTGACCTTGGGATGTGTGTGGAGTTGATTTAGTTCAGGTATAATGCTAGCTATATTAGTTTGAAAATAAAACTTAAAAATGATAGAACCGTTTTATGTCTGATACTAATGTTAACTAAGCTGATAAATAGTGTTAAAAGCTATATTAGCTCATTAATCCATATCACATCTGGGAGAACAGCGGGAGCTCAGTTTCCTGTCCATTCAAAAACCCACATATTTTAAATGATGTCCATATAATATCATATCTCAGAGGACAAGGTTTCTTCTCTGGGTAAGCAACACTGTCTTTCAACAAGACTTGAGTGATGCAACTTGTAAAAAAAGTTCTTACTAAATTCCAGTCAATGTTTGAAGAACTTATCCAGTGTGATCTGAACTGCACTTGAACAAAATCAAGAAAGTGGTGGGCGTGGTCACCTCCCGCTGGTTTTGCTTTTCGGATTTCCTGACCTTTGATAAAAGCATAAATTCTCCCGGGGATCCCAAAATCCTCCCATATCTCGCTGCCCCGCTTTGCATCTGCACTACGTGGCGACTTGTGGCTTCTTTTTCTTATTCGCTCTCGCGTTCTTTGGTCCGTTTAAACGGAATTTTGGTCCAAATAAGCGAATAACATTACACGTATATAAAGGATTTGTTGCGATACTTTAGAATTTGGTCCGAATAAGCTTCTGGTCCCATTAACCAGTGGTCCAATTAGCCGAATTCGACTGTATTAAAAGAACACTATATGAATATTTTGGATGTAGCTTAAGGACGCTTTAACGGACATAATTAGTCAGTACGAGTCTTTTCTGCAACAAATTCAATTCTCTACTAATAAAAACACAACTCCTAATTTCCTAACAAAACTAATTTCCAATAAGAACATATCGCCAGCATATTATAAGTGTTCATAAATCACCCGTTTTGGAAAATACCTGATGTTGTTCACTTTGGAATCAATCATTCCTCATAACTTTGAATTCAATCAATGAATTTGGCGTGCATCGTTTTGTTGGGTATAGTATTCTTGGAGCCCTTTCTAATTCCCTTGTTATTGCTGTTTGATCCTGTGCTGTTTCTGGCTGTTGCACCCACACGAGGTCTTCACGTTATCTGTACTCTTTGCATTGTTTGCTATTTAGATGGTTGAATGAATTTGTTCTTTCCAACCTTAACTTTGCGTATTTACAAATGGGTCTCGTTGGCGTTGTGTCTATTGTGAAAATCCAACCAGTTCCCTAGAACTCCTGCTGATTTCCTTCTTCAGCCATCAGCTCCTTTTTTATTATTGGTTTACTTGTGTGCATCAGGGTGAACACAAGATGGTCAAACAAATACAGTAGCTTCTGATTGTTCTTCTAAATCACTAATCTGAAGGTTATGGATTATTTACTTTTTGACAGAAATTATGATCCTGTGAAAAATTCGTTTGCGTTACAGGAACCGCAAGATGTTCACCATGTTTTAGATTTTAGTTTATTTTAGATGACACATCTACTGATATCTTTGACTGGGCATGGTGCAGCCTGAGAGAGGAAGCTGAAGGGAAACAGATGGAGTGAGGACACTATGGAGAGGCAAAAGGGATAAAGATCTCTTGCTATAAGCAATGGAAACAAAGGCGAGTGTGTCTTCATCTGTGCCTTCTTATCATTTAAGCAAACCGCAGGATCATTTGCATGTCGGAGGTTAACATGACACAGCAGTTCCACTGTTTAACAGAACAATAGAGGGCTGAAAGCCTGGTGAAATGAGATTGCTTTAAGCTAACCTATTAACCTAACTCTGGCAATAATTGGATTTCTACCAACCAGTAATCTCAGAAGGATGTGACATAAGCTTCAACCATGAATAAATAAATCACTATTTTTTAAATAATTCAATCAATTTTCCATGAAACTCTCCACAAATGTGTTTGACTCTTAATTCTAGGGTTGCCAGGTCCCGTAGAATAACAAGCAACTAATTCCAGGGAAGTAAGCCTGGCACAAAGGCACAAAGTCTCTTCAAATAAAAAAAAACCTGGGAAGTATGTTCGACTCTGCTGGCTGCTTCTGGGCTAATGCACTGACTGACTAAACTGACTGAAGACAGACAATGTGCTGAGAAATCTGAATAATGAGACAAAATCTGTCTCGTCATCAGAGATCTTAATCTGATTTCTAGATATGTTTACATTGACACTTGAGTAATCAAACAACTGCAGAGATCTGATTATGATTGTGTTATTAAGTGCTCATTATGGCATATCTGAGGGAGATGACCAAGAAGTAGAATTCAGAACACAAAAAGTACCCATTTCATTAGACCACTGCGCAAAATGTACACAAAAACAGAATGCAATGACCCGCAAATCACTTAAACCCAGTTTGATTGGGCTTAAATGATTTTCCTTCACTGAAAATAGTACAAAGACATAAAGTTTTTATTTAATGGCAACAACACACCAGCAAAAAGGTCGAGATGGGGCAACTAAGTACTAACAAATTTCTGTATTGATTAACAAACAGGTTTAGGTTAATTTGGTCAGTAACTTGTTTGGGTAAAAAGGTTGGATCTTTCAGAAATAAAGCAATTGAGGGGGTTCACCACTCTGTGAAAAACAATCAAAAAGTGCAACAAATTAATAATAACTTTTCTCAAATTAAGAATACTTTCATTACTTCATTATCTACAGATCATTAAAGGATTCAGATAATTTGGAGATATCTGTTTATCCAATGAACAAAACCAAAAAAACACTAATGGATGGCCATGACCTTTGGGACCGCAGGTGGCATTGCTTTCTAACAAATATGATTCTGTAGTTAAACTCACCATATAGGGTCAGGAACACATCCAAAAAACATTGTCTACAAACACTGTATCCACAATTGCAAGCTAAAACTCATCCCACAAAGTAAAATCAAATCAAAATCAGTCGAATCTAGTTAATTGGACCACCGGTTAATGGGACCAGCCGCTTATTCGGACCGAATCCTAAAGTACCCAATCAAATCCTATTATACACGTTTAATGTTATTCCGCTTATTTGGACCAAAATTCTGTTTAATCGGACCAAAGAATGTGAGAGTGAATAAGAAAAAGAAGCCACAAGTCGCCACAGATGCAAAGCGGATCAGCGAGATATGGGAGGATTTTGGGATCCCTGGGAGAATTTAAACATATTCATGGGGGTGAACAGAAGCATGTTAAACTGGATGAGTGCCACATATTGACTGTTCAGTAGGGTGTATGATCACCCCAAAAGTGCGAAAACACACTGACAGTGATGGGACATAGAAAGGATCAGATTGTTCAGCATATATATATATATTAAACCAAGTTACCCAAATAATAAGCATATATATTTATATATAACCTCTATGCTTGGGTCCTCAAAGTTTTTTCCTTGTATCTTTAAGCTTCCTCAATTAGGGCAGTGGGCCTAAGGCTGTTTTGAGACAATTATTTGTTGTAAAAATCACTACAGAAATAAAATAAAATAGTCTTGACTTAATTTGTTAATGGCTTCTTAAAAGCTGCCATATGTCAAACTGAAGTCTTTCCCTTTAGAAGTAATTTCTTTTAAGTACTTTCAAATGAAATAATCCTGATTAGACCAAACAATTTTGACAAGTCTAAGCAGGCCCACTTTTCTGAGTTTTCCCCACATAAGCTGCTAAGCTTATGGGAGTTTTGCTCATGGTTTTATTCGAGAGGGAGATTAAATGGCCAAATCTTACATTATTGTGAAACTAGTAGCAACCAACGAACTATAGAAGAATATACTGTACATTGGAGGAAGAAGCCAATGGCAGCACTGAAATAAAACATCTGCATTTTCTACAGCCTTTATCTGCACACCAAAACAAACAACCACAAGTAGCGCCATGCTTCTCCTGACTACAGGACTTCACATCTCAGTACTGCAGAAAACAGAATATGTGACATTTCTATAAATAGGCAAAGAAGAGAGCCAAAGCAAGAAAGCTCAACTGCTCTTTTTTCAGGGCAAGCGATGCAGTCACAAGTTTTCTCACCAGCTTGGGCTGAGAAAAGTCACCTTGCACCTGCCTCACACTGTTCAGGACTATTAACATTGGCCAGATGCACTCGTGTACACACACACACACACACACACACACACACACAGACACACAGACACACAGACACACACACTCAGACTGCATGGTATCAGGACAGCATGAGGAGATGAAATAACAGAATAACTTACCCTATTTCTTAGAGAAGAACTGATGTGCTGAGTTTCCATCCCCTCAGGGATCCTGCTGTGCTGTCAGTGCAATCCTGTCCCCCTTATTAGGAAGGAGAAGTGTCCCCACTGCTTCCTGTGCTAGAGACACTCTGGTTAGAGGACTGAACAACAACAGAGTTCCCAGTGTCTAGTCCAATCATGCCACTCCACCTCCCTCCAAGCCCCTCCTCCTCCCCCAGGCTGTTTAAGGAGCCAGAGCAAAACCTAATGCAGCATCACAGTAGGAGTTCCAGCACAGTCTGAACCACGGCCACCTCACATCCACTCATCTGCTCCCCTGATAAATAATGTCGTGATTAGTAGATGAACACATCGTGAGAAAACCTCAGCGGACTCTAAATCACCAGTCAAAGGATTTCTGTCGTCCTGTGTCTCCAGAGCCTGCTGGCATCCATTCAGAGGTTCTGCCCGCAACCATAGACTGTTACAATGTAACTAGCTAAACTAAAAACCGGGGTGGCAAACTCATTCCTCCTAAGGGCAAACATTACTACATTCATCAACAATAGCGGAACAACAGACTTATTAAAATGCACTGCTCACCAAAATTATGGGATATTTTATTAGGGAGTATGTCATTTTAAAACATCCCATAATGTGTGCAAAAAGCAGATTTGCTGAGGAGTTATTTTTCATTGGTGAATCCATATTTTGGGAAAATACAGTATTACTTGGTAGTTTAGAACAGGAAATACCTGTTAATACACTGCTCACAAAAATATTTCAAAATGAATATGAAGAGGATCCCACAAGAACTGCTGGATTATCTGATCCTGTCCATGTAGGTGACCATAGACTCTACTGAACAGTCAATGTGGGGGCACTCTCTTCCAGTTTAACATGCTTCCATTCGCCCCCATAAGTATATCACTTATTACTCAATCACAATAATTGGGTTTGCATTTTAGTTACATAATCAAACATCTTTCTTTGCCTTTTCATTTGCTTTTCTGATGGTCTTGTTTAATGATATAAGATTGAATTCTCCTTTTTTAAATTGCTTCCTAGTCATTTTGTTAGCAGTGTATTAAAACATGAAGGATAGGCAGTAAAAAGAAATAACTGGAACGGATTCAACAAAAAATGGATTTGTCAACAAAATGCATTCTAGGAAAGAGCTATGTTTCTAATGAAGTTAGAACTACTAACAGTTGAATGGAATGGAATGGATTGCCATGATGACTTGGTGTTAGTTATGTTTGTTGCATGTGGTAATCATAGCTATAAATGTTGGACAACTGTTTAACCTATCAACAACACATTAAGTGATGTCAGATTTATTTCGACAGCGCTTTTACAATGGAGCACAGTCTCAAAGCTGCTTTACAATATTAGATCATCTTCTAAGGCCAATTCCAAGCCGAGCAAGCCTAGGGTAGAAGTAGAAAGGAAAAACATGACTCAAACGGAGACCCGTCCTCCTTGTTTGGGTTAGATGTTAATTTATTTAGTTAATTAGACTACTGGAGCAAAGGCATCAGTCGTGTTAGCATAAATATATTTGCAACAATTGCTTACATTTGTTCATTTCTCATCCATGACAGAATAACAGCCATTTAACTATGAAATCACTTTGTCTCTTTATTGTTTAACAGGTTTATTTTTAATGCACAGTTACCTGGTGACTGACTGGCAAGCAGAGATTTAATTTTTATCTCTGTGATCTGTATTATAAATGCCATTTTGCTACGATTCGGATCGTTTTTATTGTCAAATTCACTGAACACCAGGGAATTAAATGTAACTTACATAAAAAAATGGCTTATGGCTTCTTTTTTTGTACAATTTAGCATTGTCTCAAAGCAGCTTTAAAATTGTATATTATCTTCTAATATCTAAAGCTGATGCCAAATTGACAACAAGGGCAACAAAAGCAAGGAAAAACTCTGGAAATTTTTTTTTTTACTCCACATAAGTTTATTCATAAACAGTAAACAGAACATAAAACTGAAGCAGCTGCATTTAACCAGCTGAGTATTATGAGTGCTACTTAAATGGCTAACTTTTTTTCCATTAACCTTTAAAGTTATGGCATCACAGTGTACTCTTTCTCACAGTGTATTCTTTAAAGAAACAATAACAGCTGGAGGAGCTGAAATATTTACTCTTGGCCATTTATTGCATTTGTGATTTATTTTACTATACAGAGTTTATTTGTATGATCAGCTTAATCTAGGGTTGTTCAGCTAACCAATTTCAATGTTGTTATTCCCCGTGTCCATTTCTTACTTTGTTAAGGAACATAACAGAACATTACCAATCTCTCCCTCTCTCTAACTCACACACACAGACTATGTTCACTGGCCAGTTTATTGGATACAACATATTTAACTATTCGTTAATGCAAATATCAGCCAACCTCAAGTACACAATGCAATTTAGCTATGTAAAAATGATCAAGACAACCTGCTGCAGTTCAAACAGAGCATCAGAATGAGGAAGAAAGCTGACAGTGACTCTGGATTTCAGAAACTGCTGATCTGCCGGCATTTTCACACACAGATATTTTTAGTGTTTGGAGAGAATGGTCCAAAAAGAGAAAACATCCAGTGAGGACAATTCCCTGTGTGGGTTAGGAGACACATAGTCCTAACCCTAATCCCTTTATCCCAGAACTACACATAGTCCTAACACTAATCCTTTTATCCCGGGACTACGCCTATTCTTAAATCTAACCCCTTACCCCAGAACTACACCTAGGCTTAACCCCTTTATCTCAAAACTACACCTAGCATTAATTCTAAACGTTTAATTATATAACTACATCTAATGCTTATTCTATATAGGATTGTAAATAAGGGTGACACAGTGACTCAGAGGGTAGCACTTTCCCCTCACAGCGAGAAGGTCCTGGGTCCGATCTCCGGTGGAGCGGTCTGGATCCTTTCTGTATGCATTTATTCCAGGAGCTCCAGTTACCTCCAACTAAGACAAGCTTTAAGGCAAATGATTATGCTGTTGCCCAACTGTGTGTGAGTGTGTGTCCCTTACGATGGATTAGCGACTTGTCTTTGGTTGATCCTGGTTGTCTTGTGTCCTATGCAACTGGTGAAATTTGGAGTGTCGGTTGTTGAAGTCTGAAGCAATAATACGACATCAGAATCGTCAATTCCATCTTTAGCTACCTGTGACGAACAACAAAAGTTTTAAAATGTCTGTGTTGAAAACTTTTGAACCACAAGAGATATTGCCAATCGATTTCAGAGACAATTCTAGTCTCTGTATAATTAAATCAATGCACTCTTAACAGTTTGTGTAGCAGTTACATTCCGATTGCTATCTATCACACACTCACTGTTTCACAATTTCAGTGAATATAAAGCTTACAGTACACTGAAGCACCAAAGTATTGCGCGTGAAGTCTGGAAGAAAGTTGCAAACTTAACAGTTACTCAAAGCTAGGGTCGGAGCTGTGTGCCTCCATGCCACCCGGTTAAAATAGTCTACAACAAAAAGTTCAGCCAGCAGCAAAGTATAGTTAGTAGCTGATTCTGAGAGAGGGATCGTGTAGTTATAGAGGTTTCAACTTAAAACATTAAAAAGTTAAAAAGTCTTTAACTTAACAAGTTAAAAAGGCCTTCAATAGCAAACTCGGTGGCTAGCACCGCTGCATCAGAGCAAGAAGGTCTCGGGTTCAGTCCCAAGGTGGAGCGGCCTGGGTCCTCCCTGTGTCTGTGTGGGTTTACTCCAGGTACTCCGGTTTCCTCCTACAGTTCAAAGACATGCATGTTAGATTAATTGGTGTCTCTAACCTAGGGTTGTTCCTGCCCTTGCGCCCAGAGCTGCCGGGTGGGCACCAGCTGGATTAAGCGGAAGACAACGAATGAATGAATGAATGAATGAATGAATGAATGAATGAATGAATAACACCACAACCCACTTCAGAGCCACCCAAATACTTGGTGAGCGTTGCACTATACTGATAGCAGAAGGAGACCATTGCATTTTGAACAGTTACTGACTGAAGTTCATCTACTGATCTACACAAAGCCTACTTTATGGTAGTAGTTATACCTGTTACAACGGGCGTGTTCCAATCCCCGAAAATCCTCAAACCGACTCTAGCGCTTTTGACGAATACAATTATAAATCCACACGGTGGCGCTATATGCTAACGTAATAATCGAAAACCCACTTGGTTACTCTTAGTTACTTTCCTGTCATGCAAAAAATTATTATTATTATTTAGTATTTTCTCATTTCCTGATTTACCATAGTGTTTTTTTTCCCTTTCTTATAGTATATTGACATACACCCACCGGACACGTAAGACCCATTTTGTCTTCAAAACTGACTTACGTCTTTTTGGCATAGATTCATCAAGGTGCTGAAAACATTCCTCATAGCTTTAGATCCATAATGACCTCATAGGATCAGGCAGTTGCTGCAGATTTGTCCAGAAAACGTTTCCATTTATTTTTAATAGAGCAGGGAATTGACTGCAGATTTCGTAGGGTGGTAAAGCCTGTCCTTTCCCATCACATAGGCATTTACAAGGCCAGACTTTTTTAATTGCTTGTTCCTCGGATGTCCCTACTTAAGAATCTACTTAGGAGGAAGGAAAATATATAATGTAATATCATATTAAAATAATCTTTATTTTTTAGCACTTTTCAATTTCTCGAGGACTATGTGGAATCAATACAAGAAAGAAAAAAAAATGTTTTATTTTTAAATAAAATGTATTTAACCTACAGTTAAATTAAAGTGAATCTGGGAAAGAATAAAATGAACAGAAGAAAACGGTTGGCTCTCTTAAAAAAAAAAAAATTCAACCATTGGTGCTGCGGTAGATCCGAGAAATAAAAATTTTGTATTATTCAAATATTATCGTCGGCAGATCCGCGAAACAAGCAATCAAAAAAGTCTGGCCTAAGGTGTGCAATATCAACTATGCTACAACAGCTGTTTAGCTGTGTACAATTATATATGGGTTAACTGCTTACAAAATGAGGGTATATTTCCAGATGAATAGGAATCGATTTAAAAAAAGGAGCATTTGATTTCATTTCGTTAAACACAATCATCGGAAAGGTAAAAGAAAAGTCAAAGAAAGTTAGGATTATTCATTATGAGATGCAAATTCAGTTATCGTGATTGAGTAGCAAATGATATATTCATGTGGGTGAACAAAAGCAGAACTGGTCAAATATCCATTTGGCGTCTTCAAATAGTGCAGCAGTCACATGCAGGCACGACCGACCTTGTCTAAGGGGGTAGATGCCAGCACCGCACATGGACCCGCCTCCCAGAGGAGCTCTCACTGCTTAAGAACCATATGATGATATCAATCCAACCAATTCACCTCCCAGACACAGGCAACAGTGTCCACATGCAAGGCCAGTGGTATCAGCGGTATCTCTGATGCATTAACGTTTTATTAGCACATGGTTTTCTTGTAAAAAATACCCTTTATATACAGAACCAAAAAAAAAGTACATGTGACTATGGTAATGTTTGGTCAATTAACTGTTTCACAGAACGTAATACCGTCAAGAAATGGTGCACGCCTACACAGAATATTTTAGAGTGTTTTAGTTTCTCCTGCACTTGCAATCACAAAAATTGTACAGTGAACAGAACAAAACATACTTTATTCCGTATAAACATATGTTTGTAAAAATTCACATATCCACATTTTCAACTAAACCTTGGGACATTAGCTCCTGTCCTGAACAGAACAATTCTGAGGACAATCATGACAGCACTGCATATCATTTCCTTCCCCATTTTTAGGAGATATGCTGAAATCTTGTCCTAAATCACCAATAGTGCAGACAGGTCTGGACCAGTGTTTGAACGAGACTCGGAGTAAGAGTAAGATCTAAAATCAGCATCAGCCCTTCCTATTCGGATGACATATTTGAAGGGAGATCAGTGGTCACATACTCGTAATACTAATGTCGGTCCAGATAAGTGCACTGGCTCCTGCAAGGACATTCATATTGTCTCCCTCTCTGAGGTGTGACATACAGATGTGCAAAACGGTCTCATTCCTAGGAGGCTTTGATCAGCATGTCTCCCAGAGCTGAGGAGAAGCTCAGGAAATGCAGCGCATAAATAATTAAGGCACCGAGGGTCCTAGAATGCCTGGTGTGTTCATTTATAGCAATAGTAATGTGGGGTTTTTTTGCCAAAGCTAATGGATGCAAGTTCTCTTGTGAAAACCAAATTTCGTCCCTCTAAACATGGGAAAAGTTTAAACACATTGGAATGACATGAATGTCTACAAACTTTCATTCGTTCACCTGTTGATTTCCTTTTTTACATTTAACACCACTTTTAAGGGTCTCAGATGCAAGTGCGCCCAGCAGAACCAAGAAGGTGCCACTCCCTTAAAACCTATAGTTTTTTCTAGACTATTCGGTAAGATATCATGATCTTTAGTGTCAAATGGTATGAATAAACCATTAGGTAGCCTAATTAATGCTGTCTAAGTACTAAAATGGGGCCTGAATCCTGACTGAAATGTTTCATAAATAACTTCACAAGTAACATTACTTTGGAGGTAACTACAGAGCTGCTCATAAACAGCTTTTTTAAAAAGATTTTGCAGAGGAAATGTGGATTTGAAAGCCAGTCCTGATTGGCTTTTCAAATCGGGGGGTATAATTACGGCACATTTAATTGATTTTTTGGGACATAACCAGGTAAGGGATGAATACCTGGAATAACTAAAATAATAGTCGGTGGTTCTAGAATACTAGGTATTCATTCTTTGAGTAAATATGTAGGAATTTGATCTAAGAAGTATGTTAATGACTTGAATGAGTTGATCAGTGAGGACGGTTTAGTATTAGTAATTAAGGTAAAAGATTCTAGTCCTGATTTAGAGCTAATTAAAACGGACATTAGCACTAGTTCTGCATCTGGAAGGTTGCTGAACAGAAGGGTGATGTGACAGTGTGTGGAAGTGCTTATCAGTGATTATTTCATGTACAATTACTGCTTTGTTTGTGAGTGATCCAATTTGAAATAATCCTAGCTTAAGTTTAAGATTGTTATATCTATGAAAGCTTGCGTGTTCATTGTAATGAAATTATTAAAACAGAACTTTTGAGTGCATTTAGGTTTAGGTTAGGTGCAGGTAAGAGAGACACCTAGAGACCAGAGACTCCAAGTGTACCTGAGCTATTACATTTTATGACTCATTGACAGTCCAGGTTGGAATATGTATGTGAACCTCTGCTAACCTTTCTAATTAATGAGATAAAATGAACATAACTGCGCATAGTTAAGGAAACGTGATGCGATAAGGTTTGTTTGTGCAAGAAATAAGATAATTATTTTAAATCACCCCCTGCCAAAATCATAAATCATAACATTCATAGGTTCACATTTCTCTCTCCAGCCTGTACTGTACACATTTAATATTCATGGTAAAGATGGAATGTGTACTTTGGATGATCAGCCCATTTTTACTAGGATTCGAGCTGTAACGATAAATCATGACAAGACGCACTGAGAGGCATTGTCGAGGTTCTTGTTAATTACGCCATCTAATACGATTCCATTTTAGAACACCAGAGGGCGCGATCATACGTCATGTTCACAATGCATATCCTGTTTACAGTGAGACTCCTAATTTCTTTTAATTGCAGGAGACTAAAGATTATTTTTGATCAAATTCTAATCCAAGAAAAGTACATGATTTTAAATTGTTATTCTTCAGAAATAAAAGAGGAATGGCATTTCTTTCACTCAATTCTTTAAGATATGGTGAAGCTGCAATAGTGTATTCTGCTTACAATTTTAAACCTCTCCAGTAATTTCTTCTAATTGCAGGAGACTATTTATGTTTAGGGAAGTGTGTGTTGTTTTGCATTGTTTACACTTCAGAAAAGGAAATTGTTCAAATGTAAAATCTGTACCCGTGAGAAAATTGAGTGTATCGTCACACCTGTCTAAGGAATCCATATCATTCCAATGGGTTCGCAAACATTCTTGCGACCGTATTCAATAAGCTGCCCCAAAATGTTTAAAAACAGTTTGCTGTCTAGACAAACCGACAGCAATATGTAACAAAGTTCACCTTACACACATAAATATAAATATTCTTGATATAAAAGTCAGTGTACAGTACACTAGTAAACAGAACCAGTTTCCCCCAGTCAGAGCGATTGTCGCTTCGAACCTTACTCAATCCTGTTTGTGAACTCCGTGGTTGTTGTTCTGCACCTTGGCTGTGCCCTGGGCCCCTTTCGGTAGCCTCTTGCCCTTGGTGTAGGCGTGATACCAGAAGTTGAGGAAGAGCATGAGGAAGAGCAGGCCATACAGTCCGATGATGTAAATGAAGATGGGGAACTGATAGGGACAATCCTTCAGGAAGAAATACTGCCCAATATGGCTGGTGACCATCACAAACTGGATCTATGGATAAATGACAGCAAGTACTGCATACAGCATTGAAGTAATGACCTGCTTTTTTTTTACATGAATTATAACACTTAATATCGCGTAAAATAATGACACAAATGTACATTGCAAACGTACTAGTTGGATAGAGGTCAGGTGCTTCTTCCACCAGAGATACTTCTCATAAGCAGGACCCAGTGCTGACAGACCATAGTATGTGTACATAATGACATGGACGACACAGTTCAGAAGGGCGTGAAACGTTCCCAAACCACCTGAAACAAACAGCAGTTAATAGTACCAGTAGTACTTTGATCTCATGTTGACCATATGCAAGGTCTGCTGCAAAAAAATTGAGACCATTAAATACAAACAAGTAAGATTTTAGCTGCACAGTAATTAATTTAAATCAGCATATTCTCAAATGTTTACTTTACATGACTAGAATTTAGCACAGATACAGTTTTGGGTAATGTGTAATTACAGTAATGTAATGTGTTCACGATTATTACGTTTTTTTGATGAGGGAAGAGCAATTCATGTCTGGCCGACATCTGATTTATTTAATCAAGCTAGGTGCTGATCGAAATTAGAGTATCGAATCAGTGCACCAGTAATTTTCATAAGTGGTTCATAAGCTCCACTCAAGACTCCAGACTTGAGTGGAGGATGTACCTGGAGCGAACCTGACCCCAAACCACCACGTAAATGGCATTATGGAGTGATGAAACACATGCAGGAATGTGATCTGGTTATTCTTTTTCCTCAGCACAAAGAACACCTGAGCAAAAACGACAAACAAAACAAACAAAAGATTAGCAGCGAGATTTCTATACAACTTGTTACTCTAATAGAGAAAGTGCTGGGTTTTATTTACCGTATCAAGCATCTCAATGAACTTGGAAAAGTAGTACAACCAGCACGTGTCAGCCATCTAGCGAATGAGAAATGCAACATTACATATTTGAAGTGACAGGTCACTTTTCTCCATTGATCTAGCTTTAAGCAACCAAACAATCATTAATCCCATGCTCACCAAATCAATGTAGTGAAATCCAAATTATATATAACATGCTACCCTGAATAAAAGTTTTTGAAAACATTATGGGAAAAAGGTGGTTCATTTTTCTATTGTTCTACATTTTAAGCCTGCTTTTACAGAACAGGAAACTGACAGTATGTACCCTGAACAGGACGCCAGTTCGTGACAGACTCCAGCTGAGGACAAGTACTGGGGATAATCTTGTTAGATACATGCAATCCAACCTGCATGAAGCCATACCTAGGTGGAAGGCACCACCTGGATTTAAACCCGGTTACCTTGGTAGTGGGTAAGTGCCATCATTTTTTTCCCTACTTTAAATAGTATTCATATTTATAAATCTGGAAGGCATTCCATTCCTATTCACAGGGTACAATCAAGCACTGAATGTTGCGATGGTCCATTACATAGCTGGGTAGTTGTCATCGTCGCAACACAGGGGGGTGATCCCTCGACTGACCTATCCTCCTTCAGGCCAATAATGCCCGTTTGTGATGCTCTACCAGTCTGGAAGGCACTACTGGGACTTCAACCCAAACCACTGTGATGGTCTGGTGATTTGATTCTGCAGCCCCTGACCAACTTAATTTGTCTTAATATATTACTTGAATTTATTTTTCATAAGATTTTAACCCATATATATATACATATCTAATTATACAACCCCAAATAAGAAAAAGTTGAGACGATATGTAAAATGCAAGTTAAAAATATATGCAGTCATTTATTTGGACATTTATTTCATTGCAGACAGTATGGAACTGAGATATTTCATGCTGTTTCTTATTACCGTCATTTCATTTGTTGATGAGTCTGTACTCACCCGCAGAGCCTGTGGGGAATGAGAATAATCCACCAGATCACAGCTGAACGAGTAGCCTGTGCCCCAGCCAGACATCACAAACTACAAAAACATATTACACATAGAACGTTGTTTACATTTAGAAATAAAAACTGCTTGGGTAAATCCCAGTTTTCCTAAAAGAGAAAAAAAATGGAGGTGTGGTTCAGTTCTTGATTCTGATTGTCAACTATTGCTCAAAAACATCACTCTGATTAATGCACTAGTTTAAAAATACTAATTGTGTTTACAGGCTAACACCCTGTACATAGAAACTTCTTTAAGGAAAGCTCATGGTTATTAAATATACGATTAACAACATAGACCAGTGAGTGAAAGCTTGACCACTGGCAAAATAACTCTTTGACTCTGCACAGCATGACCTCCAGCCTTCAAGAAATGTGATGCTGCCCTGAGGCAGATCCTTCAAGTTTGGCATTATGTGAGGTAGAGACAACAAGGATCACGCTTGTCATTCCAACACATCAAACTGAAATCTAGTGAATTTGGAGGCCAGGGCAACACCTTGAACTCGTTGTGCCATTCATTCCAAAACAAGGTGTGCACTGCAACAAAGCACATTATCAACTGAAACAGGCCATGGCGACTGGGGACTACTACATCCATGTAGGGATCTAGCTGGCCTGCAACCATGTTTAATGTTGTACATTCTCAAGAAAACCCTGAGCCAGAGCTTCCAGAACATTGTGCACCCATGTCTTTTGAGCATGGTGAATCCTGTGCCATACAAGCTCCAGTTCCAATGATTGTTGCATACTGTGGGCACTCAAAGCATTTTTTTAAAAATCTGAAACTTGCACAACAGCAGTACTTCAGTTGGTTCGCACTAAAAAGTCTCCCTTGTCCACGGTGCAAGACACCTTGATGAGTTTGTGATTTGCCTTTCCTTCCACCTCTGTTGGTAGGTACACACTACTGCTGACCTAGTGCATCCCAAAAGCCTTGCTTTCTGAGATGCTCTGATGACATCCGAACCTAATTACTGTATCTGGCCCTTGGCAAAGTTGCCTTCATGCCTTCCTGTTCCACACATAATCCAACATGTCCCCTACAAGACTGACCAGCTAACAGATCACAGATGTTGACATACACAGTTGTATGTTTGCAAACCACAAACTTTTTCATTCAAACGCCGTTTGAATATCCATTTATTCCCCACTTACCTCAACTACCCCCCCCAGCCTTCTCTTTCTCTCTCTCTCTCTCTCTCTCTCTCTCTCTAAAAAAAACCTACACAACCATAAGTTTCCTAAGCGTATTATTGTTAAGATTCCTGATTATTAGAAACAGATTATGTAAACTGATGTCTTAAAGCACTTTTGTAAGTTGCTCTGGATAAGGGTAGGTAAGAAGCAATGGATTTGTGGGTGGAACTCTGTGGATTGGTAGAATCCAAATTCTTTAGCATTAGTTTTATATACCCAAGCCTGACTGTCATGCCACTGATTAAAAATACCTGATTGAGTTCACATTCAATTTGACTGCTATTCCTGGAGGTGCACATACTTTTGTCACTGACTGTAATGAGACACTTGAACATTTTCCTCATTGTATAAACGACCACAACAACTTTTCTGGTTTAGCTTCATACTTATGCACAAGTGTTGAAAATATTAAAGGGTTCGCAAACCTTTAAACATCACACAGGTAATAACTGCACATTCTCCAAAGTTTGTATCGCTGAACATGATAAACAAGATTCCTTTCCTCTGATAAACCCTATTTCAGTTTCAACCAAGACTACTTTAACCTTACAGTAACTGTCACGGAGTGCTACGTCCTACACCTGGGCATGGAAGGGTCTAGAAAACACCGACTTTTTTCATTCATGCTCTGCACTCACATAACCAAGGCTTTCACATTAACTACATCAACTGTGGCTAAAAGCTAAATTTAGCCACAAAATGGACATGTTCCAGTGAGTCCACTTTATAATATACATTAATTTTCATGTAATAACTAAACGTAGGTCGTTTGCTGTGTGATATGGGAGATGGTGGGTGAGAACTGGCAGTGAGTAAACTGGGAAACATCTTTTTAAAGGATAAGGACTGCTCCACAGTTTGCCCACCCACAATGTGTGTCAGGTTTGTGCAACTGAAAATGTGAATTGTTAAAGTTCTGCTTTACGTAACAGACACGTCAGTGGAAGTTCACTGACCTCATAACACATGTAGAGGGAAAGAGCCACCACACTGAAGTTGTATACCACAAGGACCCTCTTCAGATCAAATGGCTTTTTGTTCTCCATAAGCCTTGGTCCCAGTGACATCACAAAGTAAATGTAGGCAATAATGATGATGGTCTGAGGCAGTGGAGATGACATGAGTAGCCAGTCTTCAGTCCTGGGGTCTAAACCATATCAGTATTATTAGATCACAATACAGTACCAATAAATTGTTAGTTCACGTAATAAACCTTCGCAAATCAAATTCAGCATCGTCAATGGCCAGCTTTTTTGCCGGAATAACAGGTCTAGAACATATGCATGGTACGAAAAAAGATGCTCAATTGTGCGGTGGCTATCACCGCTGCCTCACAGCAAGAAGGTCCTGTGTCCCAGGGTGGAGCGGTCTGGGTCCTGTCTGTGTGGAGTCTGCATGTCCTCCCAATGTCTTTTTGCTTTTACCAGGCTTACTCTGGTTTCTTCCCACAGTCAAAAGACATGTGTATTAGGTTAATTGTTGTCCCTAAAGTGGCCCTTAGTGTGTGACTGTGTGCAGGACTGTGTGTGTGTGTGTGTGTCCTTTGATGGATTGGTGTCCCGTCTGGTGTTGTTATTGCCCCTGCACCCAGAGTTGGGCACCGGCTGGCCCACGACCCCGTGTGGATAGTATGGATCTTCCGTGCGGAAAATAATGTATGAATGAATGAGTATTTACGTCTTTTACATAAGCCAGACTTAGTACGGTAAGATACCTGAGACATTTCTACTCAATATGTAGACCAATATGCAGGAAAATGCTTCGACAGATATTTTACTTTCTTACCTGCATCTTTGATCCAGTCATCATATAATTGAGCAGCCGTGGAGGTAAGTTGATTAAATGCCATCGCCGCCTCCCACAACAGCCTGAAAAATAGGCAGGCAGAATCTTTAAGAATTCACAGTATTTAGCAGAACCTACAACTGAGAGGTACATTCGGTTTGTCTGGTACATTGGTTTTAGTTACCGTACTGTATAATGGTTTTCATGTACCACCATATTGAAGCATATCTGAAACTGTAGCGAAACAGTGGAGGCAAAGGCTCAAATGTTGTTTGAAGAGGCATTTTCTTCAAGCAGTGCATATGATAAGAAAAGCAAGTGTTGAAGCCACAATATGAAAACAGTAACAAGCCAATCGAGAGATACAGGTTTAGTGCACTGAATAAAACCCTGGATTCTAGGTGGATCCCTTACTGGAGGGGAAAGGGATTAGAGGGGTGAGGGGGGGGGGGAAATCAGCCTGTCAGCTCAAACCACAGGCCATAGGTCGGGCATGGCTGTCGTCCCAGAAGGAAGCCTCTTCTAAAGATGATGCTGAAGAAAATTTTCAGACAGTTTGCTGAAGACAGACTAAGGACATGGATTACTGTAACCATGTCCTGATGAGACTAAAATCCACTTATTTGGTTCATATGGTGTTAAGCGTCTGTGGTTTAAACCAGCTGAGCAATACGAAGAGAAGTGCGTCTTGCCTACAGTCAAGGATGGTGGTGGGAAAGTCATGGTTTGGGGTTGTATGAGTGCTGCCGGCTGTGGGGAGCTACAGTTCACTGAGGGAACCAGAAATGCCAACATGTACTGTGACATCCTGAAGCAGAGCGTGATCCCCTCCCTTCAGAAACCGGATCACAAGACTGAATTCCAATGATAACGACTCAAAACCCACCCGCAAGATGACCACAGCGTTACTAAAGAAACTGATGGTAAAGGTAAAGCATGTTTCCAGACCTAAACCCTATTAAGTATCTGTGGGGCATTCTCAAACGGAAAGTGGAGGGGTGCAAGCTCTCTAAAATCCACCTGCTGCGTAATGTTGTCATGGAGGAGTGAAAGAGAATTCCAGTGGTAACCTGTGAAGTTCTAGTGAGCTTCCGTGTCCACTAAAGTTAAGGCAGTGCTGGAAAATGGTGGTCCCACAAAATATTTTCACTTAGGGGTGGACTCTTGGACTCAATTTTGTTGTCAGGAGTATACCATTGTATATATATATATATACCCTGAACACAAAAAATTAGGGGATGAGTCAAACCTGTAGTATCTTTTTTTAAACAATGTTATGCTTTGTACTCTCCTAAAGCCTAAAGAACCCAAAACACTCAAGAAAAGTTTATTAATCCCTGTTGTAATGAAGCAGCATGATACCCTAACAACTCTGTGGAATGTGGCATGCAGCATTAAGGAACAGGACCATGGACCGGAAGATCCAGGGTTCAAGTCCCAACGCTAGTGCCAAGCTGCTTCAGCTAGCTCTTTAAAAAAGGCCCTTAGCTCTATGAGACTGTATCAGATGTTAGTTATCCTGGATGAGAGCACCTGCCAAATGACTACATGCAATGTAATGTACATGTTTAAACACATTTGGATTACTAGAATTCTTTAGAAAGATAATCTGGTGAATGCACGTCACTTCATCAAAACCCAGACCTGATCATAATAAAGTTCGTGTTAGCCTCTATGACAGCACCCATTTTATAGCAATGTCCTTTAACACTGCACATGCAAATTTCACCATCGCTGGGGGTTTGTCATGAGGCCAATTTGCTTAGTTTAGCACTGTGTGGCACTGTGGTTACCGTTCTGAACAACTAACCAAAATGTCCAAAGTGCAAGCCCCAGGACTTCCAACTACCACTGCTGAACCCTTTAGCAGTGACCTGAACCCACAATGTCTGGGATTGAAAATCAGTATACAATATAATATACAATATATATAACAATATATCAATATAAATCATTGTGGAAAAGTGTTGCTTAATGTAATGTAAACTAGTACCATAATGACAGCATGTTCAGATTTTCCCTCATAATGTAGTCAGATAGAGTAAAAGACTGGATTATGGTATGACCGACAAAGGGCTGCATTGTAGACAATCCAGCATAAGTGATCCTACCATTCACCATTTTCCACAGTGAACAAGAGACTGAGTGTTGGGACACAATAAACAGTCAGACTGCATTACATGTGCACAGTTCCGGACGGCACTTACACACTCAGAAATAAGAAGTTTTCTTGTATTTGTTGATCTTTTGTTTATAGGACCACGCTGGCATATTTTAACTCCATATACAGTCTATGGCACTTATTACTTCTGGTACTTCTATACTGTTTACTTTTCTTTAGTCCATTTCAAAAGGAAACTGTCATTTTCACTTGGTGCATTATCAAAACCAGCTTGTTAATTTAGCTTTTATATGAACCTAATTATTTATCCATGTATTTTAGATACTTATTTGAACTTTTTATTTAAGCAATTCCATGAGGCACATAATGAAACACCACTCGTAATTCAAGGTTGATATTTAATGCACTGCAACTGCCAGGAGGATTTTAGAATAGGAAGGCATCTATACAGGCTTTGATACATACATATTAAAAGACCCAAGCGTTTGGGCAGGTTCTAGCACCATCTGAAAGTATAAAACCTTTCATGTCTTTGGGACATGTTCAACATAATGCACTCTACTGCCATAAATGTATAAAACTGTACATGCTTCACAATGTTTTTATACATAAGACTATACAGGGTTTCCATGTCGCTCGGGCACTGAATTCAATTTTCAGAATTGAAAATTCCATAAGATTGGGGTGGAGTGTTTAAAGGAAGAACTGCTCTAACAGTTGGTCAAGCTGCAGTTTGTGAGTGTTACATATCAGGATTTACTGCATTACTGAATGTCTACCATGTATAGTCATGAGTGATTTAACAGCATTTATAAAAAAAAAAACCTCTAAAGTATTTACATAGTTTGGTTCCTCATATCTGAATATGCTTTAAATCTCATTTTTGTCTGAGCTTTAAATATGATAAGCTCATTTGTTTGATTTTTGCATGATTCATGTAGTTGTACAGCAGAACAATTCATTATGTACCCTAATGATCTGTACCTTTTTCCCTCAGCAAAAGGCACAGTAAGTTCTTTGCATGAGCCTGTACGTTTATTCTTGTACTTGCGTAAAGTATATAAGCCAAACATCAACTTTTTTTTCAAAATAGTATTTAATCAAATGACTCGTACTCTTACAACATGTCAGTTCATCAACCCTGCGGGAACGAAGGACTGTGCTTCAAACTGTGCTTTTCCCACTGACGACTCAATTATCTTAAATCTGTGTCATTAATTCATTTAACAATTATTATTGACTTAATTTTACTATTAATACAAACATAACTATTTCAATTAAGATCCAAGTCACCCGAGGACGATGGCCGAGGACGAGGGACGAGTCTTGGTCCTCCCAAGGTTTCTTCCTTCTACATTTAGGGAGTTTTTTCCTTGCCACTGTCAACCTAGGATTGCTCACTCTGGGATTGGCCTTTTAAGATAATATAATACTGTAAAGCTGCTTTGAGACAATGCTCCGTTGTAAAAAGGGCTATAGGAATAAATCTGACTTGACTTAAACTGTGAATTTAGACTGTAAACAACACCTAATAAAGCATCCTTATTGCTACAGATTATAGATCGTTTGTCTCTGCAGATTGGAAAATGATTCCACGTGTCTTTACGCTAAAATTAAACACGTTTGCACTGACCGACGCAGGATAGCGAAGTATTTTTTAAATACTTAATCATTTCATTTTTATTATCATTAATAAAAAACAATTTTCATGTGTTCCACATACTTTTTCAATCCCTCTTATGATCATCCTCTGCTATTTAAACTCCTTATTGGAAGCAGATGAGGTGATGATACACATGTATGGAGTTCAAACAATATCTTCAATAGACAGTCAAGATTTGAGCACAGCAACCGATTATCCGCGTTCACTATATGGAGGTACAGAAGCCTTTGTAATATTTCATGTTCACGAATGCCTGATTTATTTGACCTTTCCTTGCACTCTCCATTAAATATATTATGTTAAGGGCAGACACTCATTTTCACAGGATTAAAGCCTTTGTTCCTTAAGCTTTGCTCTGACCCATCCTGACATTTTTCAGTGGATCTGAACGGAGTAAGTCAAAACTTCCTGTCCCATATTTAGAGCCAGACCTCACAGTCATGCTCCAGAATGTAATGGAAAGCCTGCTCAGAGAGTAGAGAGTACAAAGTTCATATTAATAGGCATGGTTCTGGATGATGATGACGACTTTTGGCTACACGTTGTGTCAACAACGAACTACAGTTCCTCGAAATCTTTCTTTAATATTAAGGTACATAAGATCCAGGATTCTGTCGAATGATACCAGGTGGACACAGTCAGTTCGGGAACTATTGTCACTCTTGGCATGGGTAGGATTTTTTTTCCTCGATGTGTACTCTGTTTATTTAGCACTTTATGTTCCCTTTTAGTCTTCTAAGTGTTTAGGAACTGTTCCATCCATGTCCTGTTTTAATGGGGTATGAAATGCAAAACATTTCGTTCAGCATTCATCAACAAAGATTGGAGAATACACAATTAGAATGGAAGGTAAACGTATAACCTATAAAACAAATACACTGCTCACAAAAATTATTTCATTAGGAGATAGAGCATTCTCAAATATCCTCTATTTTTTGTAAGTTGTAAAGTTCAGTGGTCTTCTGACATGGATATTTCAGTTCCCTGACCTACACCCCTCACTGGAAACCCAATTTGCCAGATGTTTTTCTTCTTACATTTTGCTTTTAATCAAAGTAGCTCTGGGCTCTGGTGGCTTAATCATGAGTCCCAGCTGCCACCAACAGTTCCGGAGGGCCTGGGCTCAAACTCTCTGGTGGTGCATTTATGAAGCCCTGCAATGGACTTCTGTCTTGTCCAGGGTGTCTGCTTAAGCCCACTGAATCCTGGGTTAGACACCAGACGTCTACACAAACCCTGACCAGGATGAGTCGTGGTAATGCAGGATGCTTATTTTGATCCAATGCTTTTTCAGTTCAGCTAATTGCCATTAAAAATTTTAAATATTTGAGCAGAATAGACTTTTGCTACTGTAATGTAAAAAAGAGTAAAGGACAAATAAGATGAAACCATCAAAGCCTAAGAGTTGATGGTTAAACTATTATAAACATGCTAACTTTACTCATTTGTGGAAGTTCACAAGAAAGGAAACAAAATATGTGTTGATAAACAAAAAGAGTCAGCTAGACAAAACAGAAACTCAACAAGTGAATGTAAACCAGTTTATATAATTATAGGTTAGAGCAAATATACAGGTAGTGAAAGACAAGCAAACCAGCAGTACTTACAATAGGACAGGCACATACACTTACAAACACCATTTAGAGATTGTTACAAATAATAGTGGAAAGCCTCTAGTCCACAGAGAGAGAGAGAGAGAGAGAGAGAGAGAGAGAGAGAGAGAGAGAGAGAGAGAGAGAGAGAAAGACAACCTTCTGCTCTTAAACTCCCACCTCTGCTTGTGGATACGCAGCTTGATTGGCTGTATACATCTGTATATTTTATTTCCTATCATAGTTTATTATACTTGCTAAAACTTTGGTCATTAAAGCAAACGGACGATGATGTAACAGAGGTTTATCGCACTATATAAACAGATTTGTGTGCAAGATAAAGAAGAAACGTTTAAACAAGAATCCATTCGACACGTTTGCTGGGGTTGTGTGTGTAGTACGCACTCAGACAAACAATGGTGTGTACTTTTTTGGATAGATATTGTTATAATAGGCTCATTTATTATTGTAAACCAAAACGAGCCACAAGCCATAACAAGCCACAACTCTCGTGAGTCAGACAGGTTCAGGAACGGGCACTCGATTGTTCACAGGTGCACCTGAGCAAATGACACTATGAGCCCTATATCCTACAAACTACAGAGTGCGCCATAACAGCCCTGCATTCCCCTTCATCCTCCCTTCAAGACATGAAATATAAAGCGACAAACGTCGCACATAGTGCACTTACGAAGGGAAAGTGGTACGGTTTGAGACGCGCAATGCACACTGAATATAGTTACATTATCTATAACATCTATTTTTTAAGTAACCGTTCAGGAACTTTTATTAAACAGCAACAAGGTACGCAAACAGTACAACATAGTTTTATTTAAATTAACATAAAACAACGATAACAACAAAGAAAAACTTATTATAACATTATCAGCAAGGTGTTATTAGGACAGAATCGTCGCGCGTAATTGCACGCGCTGAATTGTTCGCATATAAAACGCAATTTTTACACATTTTACAGCTTCAATTTAAGCACAAAAAATGTACGAACGAAAAATTATTTAAACAGTGCCACTGTTTCCTACCTGTATATCCTACGACGGCTTCACCTGACTCCTACTCACGCTTAAGACACTGATGAAATGACCGGACTAACCTCTTCTAAAGCCCGCCCCTAAGCAGCAACTAACCAATCATAGCTTAGCAACAGTTACCCCCAAGCATCTAGACGATTCAAATATTCAATTGCTGTTCGACTCCACAAATAAGGGAGTCGATTCCGATGCAGATGGCAGAACTCAATAAAGGGAATCGGCGACGTTGATTCAAAGATGAATGATTCCGTGAATTAAACCAGAAAACAGAAAAAGAGGTTTAATACGTTTACAGGGCAACAGTACTTATAATACACTACTATGTACTGAATACACAACGCATTTCCAATAATTACAGTTTATAGTAATGTATAATATTCTTGTAATAACTTGTATTCTCCCTGAATGAGGGACCCCTGGTACTCTCTCACATTCCATTGATGTGTTAGGTCAACTGGTCTCTGCACTGACCCAGTGTGCGTTTGTGCTTGTGGGCTGCAATGGAGTGGTCCTACTAGGGGGATGGTCCCTGCACCTCTGGCTGGACCCCTGCACTCCTGCAGTGTTGAATTTGATCAATCATGTATGGCAAGTTAGTGTACATTATATCT
>JAUZST010026309.1:0-30560 GCA_034779995.1 Parotocinclus haroldoi | reverse complement strand
CCAGGTGTGGGTTGTCACGTCGTTAGCTGGGTGGACATAAAAAGCCGCCTTACTGATCGCTCCGTAATGGCGGACGCGACGGGCAGCTCGGCGGCGCAAGGTAGGCTCCCTAACAGTTTGTAACTAAAATATATATACATATATAGAAAAGACAGAGGGCTGTTTGTTCGACAGAACATTTGTGCAAACGCTTGGTGGAACAAAATGTACCACACGTGAACTAAAAGCTATGAGCTGCAGAAAACCGACTGCTCGCTCTGCACAGACGCCCAGCCTGCCTGTCATGAGATGAATAAATAAATAAATAAACGTTCCGATAAAAAAAAAAAAAAAAAAAAAGAGACAAGGTTTGATCCTAGCCTGTAATTAACTGCTCATAACAAACGACCTCCCCTGCATGTTTATAAACGATTAGCGTTTAGCAGCGGTGTGAACTCATAAAGCGGCGTGTGTCCGGATTATTAAGCTAGAATCCACACGCACACGCACACGCACACGCACACACACCGGCCATCGAGCCATCATAGCCCTGCTGCAACGCTAATAAGCATGGAGCATTTTAAAACTTCCTCCGGTCCGGACTATGTGGACGTTGAGAGGAGACCTTTATTACAGGACCCTCAAAATCCTGTCGAGTGAGCGCTCGAGAGCTTTCACGTCCACACTCGATTCCTCACGGCCTCTCAGAAGCGCTAAACGCAATCTGGGCCGGACACGTACCCACTTACGACCGGGGATGCTCCTAGATGCAGCACGATAACATTAATAACATTAATAAAGCAAAAGTCTCAGGCCGCCGTCTGATCTGTCGCTTTAGGCACTGCATGAGCTCATAATGACTAGGGCTGTACCGATATGATACTCTGTATCGTGTATAACGATACATCCGATATCTTCCCTATCGCGTTCATGCCTTGCCGCAAATTTGGACGGCACGGCCGCGTCACGGCAGCGTCTGATCGGTCTGATATCGGTATCACATATTCACGCTTGCAGTATCGACATCGGATATCGGTATCGGGCGTAAGTAAACGATATCGAGCCAGACCTAGGGGTTTTTTTTATCGCTTTCCAACCCACTTTCTCTGCTTCTTTCCGTAAAATAGCAATGCTTATCCGGACTAAAGGTGGCCTAAGACTTTTGCACTTTTTGAATCCCTTACTGGAAACACGAGGACTTTTTATTTAGCGTTGGGTAGCCTATACTAAGCGGCGTTCGCTGGGCGCTGACGGCGTTTAGAACGTGTGCTTTTGGAGATTTGCATCAGACGGCGAGGCGTGGGCGAATACTTTTTACATTCCGGTTTAGCACAAGCTCTTAGCGCTGATACAATCTTACACCCTGAGATCCAAGCAGCTGAACTACAGATCCATATCAGGATCCGTTTTACTGTAAACATTCCCGGCGTTAGGGTCCCGATCTTCCTAAAAAAAAAAGCCGCAGAAACAAGGTGATCTGTTTTCAGTTTCATTTAGGGGGAAAAAGTCGGAAACAAAATCAATCCAGCATCTTTGTTTGTATGCAAAAGGCTGTTGTATTAAAGAAGAGCACACTACTGTATATGGGCAAAAGTATTGGGACACACCTCAATCGACTCTCCCGGAGGTGTAACGCGTAGTACGTCCCAATACTTTTGTCCTCACAGTGCAGTTTTATTTTTCCCCCAAACGCCGGCTGACATTTCCGATTCGAAAAAAAAAAAATATATATATATATATGTTAAATAAAGAATTGTTTTATATGTTTTAAAATAAGGGACTTTGCCGTTCGGCGCCTATTCGGTCGTTCCCTGCTGTCTGGAGTTCCTGCTCAGCTTTTATTAGCTTAAAAGGAAAAGGAAATTATGGAAAACGGTTCATTTTAAATGCATCATTAATGTTTTATTCATGGAGCATCAGGGTGTCCGGGACAAATAGTAATCAAGCAAAGGCTAAATGAGATCGGAATGACGAGCGTATTCCGAGGAAAATATTTACGGAGCGTTTTTCTTTTCTGCGCCGGCCTCGAATCTTCCGTTTACTAGATACACCGAGGGGACGCTTTATTAGAGACACCCTTCAGTCCTGCCTGACTGGCTGGAGCTACCCGGTACGGAAGTTAGAAACGAGACTCGTCCTGATTTCTCAAAATCAGAATTTAACACCGAGTGACTTTGAGGAAAGAACGGTCGCTGTTAGACTAGCTGGGGCCAGTTTTCCGAAAACTGGCGACCTTGTGGGGTGCGGAATGGGCGTGATCGGGGAAAGTCGTTCGGCCAGAGGGGATCCTGTGGATGCAAATAACTCGAGACTCGAGGAGGTTGCGTTTGATCAGTCTCGAGCTCGTCTGGACTCTCGGGGCAAGATGGAATGTGCAGAACCCGATCTTTTTTTTTACGAATTCCTGCTCTTCGTCTCGTCTCGGCCACTCCTGGCCTCAGACCCATGACCCTGGTGCCATGGGCCCTGCTATAGGCTAGCAAACACGGACCTTTTGTCACACGGGTTTCATCCGTTTCACTTCGAACCGCTGCGGTTCTGAAGGCGAAGCGAGGTCCGACGGACTACCTGAGAACAAAGCGAGCATTCACAGTACTGACCCGCAAAACACCCAAAACTGCCCGGGGGCGACCGAGCGCACCCTGCTTTGCGCTGGCCGGTCTGGAGACGCCGGTGTAGGTGAGCCGTGCCGTACCCGCACTGAGAGTCTGTGGCGTTGCAGATCTGAGTAGGCGGACTCTCATCGGCGGCTTTATCTCGGAGAGCGCTATCCGCGTTTTCATCTCTGCTGTTTTACGAGTTGCAAAGGGTTTCCATGGGAACCGAATGGAAATCAGTCCGAAAAGACCCAAGCGCAACGTGGTCAAGGCTGTGGACGTTCCATTATAAGATGAAAGCAGGAGGCTTTGCTAACCAAGTCTTTCAGAAGCTGCTTGAGCCGGAGCAGGCCGCTTCACGGGAACACAATCGGCAGAGCCGCACGGCAAAAAGGGAATTTGGGTCCGAGTCCGAGCAGTTCATGAAGACGACCCGATATCTGATCGCCCCGCAGGGACAGAGCTACGACCGGACCGACGAGTTTCCACAAAAGCGCCATCCCAACTTCATTTAGGAGTTTAGCAATCATACAGCTTCTAAGCTCAAGCTAGAAAATCCGAAAGTGCTTTACTGATTCGTACCGACCGTTATGGATTAAGGCGGGAATAAAACGTCCCGGTCTAACCGGAGGTGGCAGAAGTAAGCAAGTGCGGAAGGAAAAGTGCTGCGAAACGAATTAAAAAAAAAATAAAATAAATGTAAGTAAACGTTGCTGCCTTATATTGGTCGCTAAAAGTAGAGGCATAAAGGTGCAAACTACTAAACAGACCTCAAAGTCTTTTCACACCATTTATTGAAAACGTCTTTTTTAATTTTGCTCTTACATGCCTTCCAGGAACGTGTATAAGACCCCCACATTAATTTAAAATAAATAAATAAATAAAGTAGCGCGCATAGTTAGGCTGAATGTTAAAAAGTGCTTTTTTGGGGGGTTTTTTTTAGTCTTTATTTTAATTCCAACATCTAAATCTGTTCATTTTCGTTTCGCTTTTGAGCTTTTGTTTCTATCAAACAGCAATCAGGTAACTTAAGTTTAATTCTGACATTTGTTACGTTTCACCAAGCGGGCCGGGTTCGTTTTTGAGTCCATGTCCTCCCGAGGTTCCTCTCTTGTAATGTTTATGGGGTTTTTCTTTTTCCTCGCCACTGTCGCCCGAGGCTTGATCAATTTGAGACTGGCCCCTAAATTTGGCGCTTCATTAGACCTGAGATACAAGCAAGTAGATTCATTAAGGCTAAAGTAAGAAGCCTGCTTTGTAAAATAATCAAAAACATAAACCTGTGCAAAGGCCAAATGTATTTTCGTAAAACATTTCGTATTTCATTTGTTCCCTTCTTCATTCAGTAAATCACCTAGACCAGAAACGACTAAACCAAGACTGCCCGAGACTCTTATTTATTCCTGGACACACGCGTCTGGGGAAGAGATGGAGCATGAAGTCGAAGTGGAGTGGCTGGCAAGTTTTGGGGGAGGCGGGAGGAAAACAGAGCGCTTGCCAAACTCTGCACTGACAGGAACAGATGAGGATCTGTGCACCAACAGATGAGGAGCTGTGCGCCACCAACACTCGCTGGGAGCAACACCTGCTGCGGAGTCGCGCTCGAAATGAGCATTAATGGCAATTTATCCAAATCTGAAATGTTCGAAAGCGCTTAGGAGGCACGGCGGTGGATCGCTGGCCCGCCACAGAGTCACGCGTGGGATCCTTTTATTGAGAAGGTTCTAAACCTCGGACGTCGAACCCTTTCCAAATGCAGGCCTTGTTTCCACATTCCATTTGTTTTCTCATCTGGTTCCTCTCATGAAAGAAGGAAGCCATTTGTTTGGCATCACTGACACCGACAGTTTGAGGGAGGATCAAAACAAAGCTTTGCTCACATCCCTCTCCAAATCGTTTGTTCCGCTGAACTCGAACGCCTCAGGTGATGAACAAAAACAGCTTGTTTCCGCAGCGCTGAAAAAATCCGACCGGATCAGTTTAGATTGTCGTCCTGTCCTTTTGGACGTGCACCGTACCTGTACCTCCAGGATCATGAAGGAGGATCCGGAGTAGGAGTACCGGGGTGTGACCTTGGAACAGAACCTGGAGAGATCCCGTCGATCTGATTCAGGGTTGAACTTTGAACACGCTGCGGAATGGGGAGGCTGACCGAAGCAGGATGGTCTCAATATGTGTTGGGAGCAGCATTTTATGGGGGCACACACACCCAGGGAACAGGCTCTGGGCGGCCCGGACGGACCACCAGTAGAGATGATCGTTTGATCCACCGAAAGGCACAAGCAGCTCCCTCAGTTTACAGGCATCCAGACACAGGGGGCACCTGCCTCTGCTCGGACCCCCTCCAGGGGCTTAGCAGGTTGTCACGGTGCCCTTTACCTGTCCTGCCACGGACTGGAACCTCACCAAAATCTTCTTCGCGAACCCGGGACCTGATTGAGACCTGGCGACGGTCGGGTTCGAGTAAGGAGGCCTCGTGCTGGGCACTTTTAATCCTACCGTTGCTGTGGAACGCCGCACCACCTTAATGCGATGCCCTGGAGAGCCGTGGTGGTGATACAAGGGGCACCAACAGCTCAGCGATGTGCAAGACGTCCGGCAACCACACGTGCTGCCTCTCATGGCAGGACGGTGCTCACCCAAACACAGCCTCTGCCGGATCGGGACACCCCCTTGATCCGCCCGGTCACCAGATTGATCACCCATCGGCCATTTACGGGGGCAGCCTCGTGTGCGGCAGGACCCGTATACCTCCGTGCCCAACCTGATCTCGTGCTGCATCCAGGCTAACAGGGTAACTAGACCTAGGCCACGTTTCGGTCGCACAGCTTATCCGAAATGACGTATCGCCATCATCGGTATCATCACTTTGTTTCCTTCCCGGTCATTTCGAGCCAAGGCGTCTGGTCCCAACGTTCTGTATGCGAGAGGCGTCCTCAGAGACTCCGATCCGATCCTGTGCATTTCTGATCCATCTCAGTGTTCTGCATCGGTTAAACCGATGTTCTGTCGAGTCAGACGGCGCACGCCGGCCTCCTTGTTTCCTGCTATAATTGGTGTACGGGTGAGTTGCATGCAGTGCGCTTCGGTAATGGCCTTATTATTATGGCACTGCAGTGCAGCTCGTCCCTGCCAAACTGCTGCCAAGGCATTTGCATTTCCTCCTGCCACCGACGGAGCACGATGACACTGCACTGTGCAGAAATCACCTGCTTTCTCACCGTACGATTATTTCATTCCTGCCCTCCCGGAGTAAAGGCGGGCCGCTTGCGAGCGGGCACGTCGCTCGCGCCGCCTCCCGTTACGTTGCTCCGCTTATCGGCGGCCGCCCCGTTAAAACAGGGGCCTTAAAACCAGGCGAATTATGACTTGTTTTTAATGAGTTATTGATCAGCCCATTTGCTGCACAGCAGCGTTCGGTAAATGGCGCTCGCCTCACGTTGCGTCTGTTACTCGGGATGCTACAGAGATAGAACGGCGGATAGACGGGTTAGTCGTTAAAGCCAAAAGACACGTCAGCGATGCTTAGTTTCTGATCACGAGTCGCGTGATTGGTGTTCGAACACTCGGCCACTTCAGAGACACCGATTAACCAAGCACACTTGTCTTTAATCGATACGATTTGATTTATTTTTTTGAGCTACTAATTTAAATTGTATTAGTGTTTTGTTATTTGATTTAAATTGTCGTTTACCTGTGATTTGGCTATCATTTAATATGCCTAATAAGTATTTATTTAATTCACATCTGGGCCACCCGTGGAGGGCGGGTCCCCTGTTGGGGATTTTCCTTGCCACTGTCGCCCCAGGCTTGCTCCATTTGGGACTGGCCTTTTAAGATCATAATATAAGATTGTAGAGCCGCTTTGAGACGACGTTCCATTGTAACACGCGCTATCGAATTCAATTTGAATTGAACTGAATTGAGTCTTTACACGGTGCCCCCTCGGCAAATTCTGGGCGCAGGGGCGGGAACAACCCCAGACGGGGCGCCAATCCATCGTGAGGCACACAGTCACACACTGAGGTCCACTTCAGAGACACCACTTAACCTAACACGCACGTCTGCGGACTGTGGGAGGAAACCGGAGTACCCGGAGTAAACCCACGCAGACACGGGCAGGACGCGCAGACTCCGCACAGAAAGGGACCCAGGTCTCCCCGAAAGCTTGAACGTCGAACGGCCAAGGCCAATTTCTTCAGCAGCACATTGACTTCACTTCATTCCTTACGCGCCTCGCTTTTATGTGATCGCTCGCCGAGCGGTGGGGTGCAGCTGTGCCCCTCTAAATTCTGTGCCTGCCCCAGACAGGCCCGACAACATTCTCGGGACCTGAGCGGCGACCCCAGCGTGTATTCATCACAGTAATGGTTTTCCTCCTGAACATATTAACCCCAAGCTTTAGTCCAGACGCGACTCTGCTCCACCCTGCGCTGATGTATGTCCGGGCCGACGGCGCCGGACAGCTCATCTCTTACAGGGGCTCCTTCAGCTCCCAATGAGTGCAGCTCCGCTAAAACCTCGAAAAACTCTTTGCTGCCCACGTTTGGCATCGACACCCACAGCTCCAGAGACGGAGACAGTGTGGTGTTACTCGAGAGCTAAAAGCACGGGTTTGAGCATAACAGTGAGGGATGCAAAGATCCGATATACTGTAAAAAAAAAACACACACACACCAAGAGTTTGTACGGCGTGCGGCTCACCAAGCTTCGCATTCAGGTACAGAGGCGTTACACGGGCTGGGACGTTCCAGGACCACGAAAATCCGTGAAGTAGGGACGCTCTATTTCTGTAAGTGTTTAGACACTGTTTTAGCCGTAGAACCTGCAGAACGCTCGGGTTTCATCGCAGGAGCTTGAATGAATTCGGTCTGTAACGAAACTTTCACAAACAGCCGAGTAGAGACTCAGGCGGCCGACGCCCTGGTCTTACTTCTCGTTTTTGGTGAGTGTTCATCCGGCGAGTAAACACAGCTATTTGCTGTATATTTTTATAAGTCTTGTGATTTTTTTTAATGTAAAAAAACCCCCCCGCGAAACAGCGAAAACCCGCGATATATTTTTTTCCATTCATATTTTTCCGAAAACCCGCCATGCACCGAGTCCGCCGAAGGTGAACCGCCAAGTGGTGATGGAACGCTGTGTCCCCTTTTCGTGAGCGGTGGCGTTCCATATTCAGCATCCGTGCTGACACAAGGCGTTAGGGCATCGCCAAACGCAACCTGGTTTGTGTAAACACGGGCCCTTAAACACGTGTCGCAAAAAAAGAAACCTTAAAAACCCTAAAAATCCACGAAACCGTAGAAAAACCGAAGCACATTAGCTCTTTAGCCTAGATAACAATATTTATCTCTGTTGTCAGAGCCATGTTCTTGTCGGTTTCAGATGGATAATTATCTGCAAAATGGCCCCCGGCTGAACAGACCTTACTCCGAAGAGTAATAGTCATGATATTTGCTCGATAATTGAAACACAGGGTCCAGAAACTCCTCTCTGAACGTTCCCTTTGGCGTCAACGCACGCGCTCATTAATTAGTCCACCGGTTCAGGTGTGAAACCGTCATAGCCAGCGCCACCCGAATTCAATAGGGTGGGAATAAAGATTAGAGTCATTTAATCTTACCCTTCCAGACACTCTATTAGATCAACAAGCTCTGCATTTCTACACTGATTGAATCATTAGTCAATAACAGCCACAACTCTTCGCTCGTCTTACCGACGTCCTCAGGCATGTAAAGAGCAGCGCTGGCTCCTCCTGTGCACCTTTATACCTGGAGCATGGATCGAGCCAATCGTGCGCCAGCTTTAAAAAAGAACGCGCCTATGTTAATCACACTGAGTCTGAAACGGACAGACAGCGGCTCTGCGTACGTCGCGTGTTAAACCCGAGCCTGTTCTAGTATGTTTTTAATGCCTTGAAATGAAGCTGACCAATCAGAGCTCGGTTGCCGGGCAGAACGGGCCATCCTGCCAGAGCTTACGGGACGAGCAGCAGGGTGCCTCTGAAAACATGGAAATTAAAGAGAATCTGTGGTGGAACAAATCTGAAAGGCTGAGGAATGATGATGATAAAACTCCCAGTGACCAAATCGAACCGGTGTTTATTTATTCTTTATCTATCAGTCAATCAAACTATGGAGTTTTTCAAGCGTTTGTTATACTCCTCCGTTATCTTCCGCTTAACCCCACGGAGGTCGGGGTCGGAGCAGGAGCCAATCCATCGGAGGGCACACACACGCTAAGAGCCACTTTAGAGACACCGATTAACCTAACACGCACGTCTGCGGACTGTGGGAGGAAACCGGAGTACCCGGAGTAAACCCACGCAGTGTAACGACTTCCCTTTCTTTCCAGTCTCTTTAGAGATACTTTAGAGACACCCATTAACCTAACACGCACATCTTTGGGTTGTGGGAGGAAACCGGAGTACCCGGAGTAAACCCACGCAGACACGGGGAGGACATGCAGACTATACACAGAAAGGACCCAGGCCGCCCCGCCCTGGGATCGAACCCGATTCTTGCTGTGAGGCAGCGGTAGACCACCCCGCCGACCAACCCCATGCCCCCCCACACCCCCCCCCCGTGCCGCCCCTGTTTGTTATTTTTAATAGTTAAACCAAATTCTTAAGTTACTTTCATATTTATGCCCTTTTAACGCTGCAGATCCACAAGCAGAGGCAGGAGATAAAAAGCAATACAAGTACTCACTACCAGAGACTGTTCTAACCCGGTTGATGTATTTAGAGACTTTTTTCCTCGTGTTTGTGCGGGTGAATTCCCTTTACCTGTAGTATAGTGTCTGTACCTGTCCTATTGCAAGTAGTACTGCTCCGGTTGTATATTCTCTCGGACTGATAAATATAGAAACTGGTTCGCCTTAACTCCCCGACTGTCTGTTTCATCTATTATTATTACGATCATCCTGTTACGCTTTTAAAAGGCCCCGACAGCACCTGCCTCGTCACACCTACGCTTACGGACAGTGCCTAAGATTTTGCCCGAAACCCCTAAACTGATGAAAGTGCAGCTGCGAGCTTTCATTTCTCTTAAAAATAGAGCCGTGCATAAATATTTCAAAGCTCTTGGTTTTGGCAGAGATGCTCTATATTAGAGGGAATAGTCAATATGTATTGTCCGAAAGTCTTAGGCCACCTGTCGAGTAGATGTACTGCTGCATTAGGAATAGTGTAGTGACTTCAGTCTCTTTAGAGATACTTTAGAGACACCAGTTAACCTAACACGCATGTCTTTGGACTGTGGGAGGAAACCGGAAGTACCCGGAGTAAACCCACGCAGACACGGTGAGGCCGTGCATGATCTAAGTAGGGCAGAGTCTTGAGACGAGAAAACACGTCCTGCTTTCCCACCCAACCGTTCTAGGGACTCCATTGGGAGGATCAACAGCTCACAGAGCTCCCCTGAGAACTACGTTTGTTCCAGGGCCTTTTTTTTTTCGGTTTGCATTCACCCCGAACAGGGAGGTCTTGCATCCAGTGTGCTGAGAAACGACCTGTACCTCCAAGGAGGATCTATAAAGTCCCGGTAGACAGTGTTCTAAGAACTACAATTGTTACCAGCTCCTGGGTGCAAGAAGAAGGGGGCGCAGTTCCAAGAACCATGGAAAAGTTCCCTCGGTGCAGAAAAAAAGCACCTTTTGGCGAGAGCTTTGGACTTTCGGTGCTGTTCTGGAAGGAGCCACTCCCCTGGTGAGGTGAGATTCGTCTGTCCAGTTGGGGGGCTGGGTCAGGGGTGCCCTCCACGGCAATACCAAAAACATGGAACGCATCAAATTAAGCTGAGACGTCGGAAAACAAAAAGAAACCCCGAAAAACAGGATTTACTGGTATGATTTGTACCATTAGAACCATTAATAATGCATTAAGGCTTCATCAAGGCTCAGAGCCAAAGCAATTTCTTTTTTTTTTTTGCCCCCATGGGATTTTGTTCAGAGCCGTTGGAAGTTCGGGACTGCCTGCATACCTTTACAATCCGTCTCCATTATTTCATTTCATTTCATTTCATTTCCTCTCCTGGACTTGTAGCCGAGAGCCGCGCTGAACAGAAAATCCCTCAGCCTTCTCCGGAGCTCCTCATGCATTTACAGTCCATATTAATCACAGTAGTTTTCTAGCTGCAGTTTATTGATAAGCACTCAGATTTTGCGCTGCGCTTGCCGATTTTGCCGCGCACTCGCACGGAAAACGTAACAAACATCCGGAGTCTCGTAAACGGGTCCACTAAGAGAAGCTCTGGTTAACTCGCCAGGTATCAGCCAGCCAACGTTCGCGCATCAATCATCGAACCAACCAATCAATCAGCAGTCTATAGGCGTCCCTCGGACCGGACTCTAGTCCCTGAGTCACGGGAACAGCGAGGAGGCAAAAACATCTGCAGGTTAAACCGGTTGAGCCAGCGGTGAAGCTTACCTGCGTCTGTGATTGCTCGTGTCCATCAAAAGAGAAGCAGTCATGCCCTCAGCGCTGGAGACGGCGTGCGGTTGTCTCGCTGCGACTCAGAGGCGCTTTTGGCTGATCGTCCGGGTCATTCCAGCTGAGGCTCTGCCTGATGGGTCGGACCCCCCCCTCGGGATCATCGGAATCTCCCCAGGATGGATCCAACTTTCCCTCGTTTTGCCTTTCCTGCATTGGGTTCCCTCGTTTCTTTCTCGAGCGAGAGCGTCTGCGGCGAGGAGACGGAGAGAGCGCGAGCGAGAGGGTAGGGGAGGAGGACGAGAGGGAGGTAGCACGGACCTGACGGAGAGGGAGCGAGCGAGCGAGCGGCGGCGGTGGGGGGGGGGGGGTGAGCGGGGGGAGAAGGAAAGCTCCTTACAGCGTTATCAATCAGAGAAGAAGTGACGGGGAGGGTCGCTGAAGAGGCTCCACGTCACACGAGAGCAGGAGAGCCGCGAGAGAGCGCGACTGTGTTAGCATGTGTGTTTTTAATCAGGCTAAGCCGTTCGCACAACTGAAACGTGACTGACATGTGGTTTCGAGCTCTGGTTCGTCCTGATCATGAGAACCGTGGGTGATCTCTGGGTACAGCTCCCGTATCAGCCAGACTCCATCTGCCGAGCATTTATCTTTGGAGAAGATGAGGTAAGACCTGGGGTTCTGAGAGGGCTCAGCTTCGTGTCCCCCCTCGAGGGACTGCAAGAACTTGGTCTTCACCCTCCCTGATGAATTAATAAAAGGAGACTCACTGGAGATCATCTCAATCCGGCCTCGATCCTCGATGCTGGTTTACCCTCCTTACACTGGTCGTCTTCTGTTTACACTT
Source organism: Parotocinclus haroldoi (assembly GCA_034779995.1). Lineage (NCBI taxonomy): Eukaryota > Metazoa > Chordata > Actinopteri > Siluriformes > Loricariidae > Parotocinclus > Parotocinclus haroldoi. Next base: position 18,706 of record JAUZST010026309.1, on the reverse strand, counting down.
CTTCCTTCACGGTCTTCTTGTTTACCTTTCTAGGACTGCGCTCGCCTAGTGGTCTCCTTATTGGCTCATGAACCAGAAGGTCCAGGGTTCGAATCCCACCTCTGCCAAGCTGCAACTGTAAAGGTCATTTCTTTAACGACTGAAAAAAAAAGTATAGTAAAGCCTTCTTTCACTTTTCTAACTTCTACGTCGTTCGGAGGCCCTAAAATCAGGCTGACCAATCAGAGCTCGGTTGCCGGGCAGAACAGGTCATCCTGCTAGTAGCAGAGCACCAGAGCTCATAGGACGAGCGACAGTATAATTTATAATTGCTTCACGGTCATAAAAAAAACAAACGTGATGTGAAAAAGACACGGCGAAATCTCTGTGACGCCTGAAGAGAAGAGATAAAGTCTTTATTATACTACAAGTGTAGTATAGTTACAGTTTTTGCGTACATTACTAACATGTTGTTATATAGTCGTATATGTTGTAGTATGTAGTGTAGGTTCGCAGGTTTACTAGTAGTAAATTTAAACGTATAGATTAGTATATAGTCTTTATAGTGATGTATAGTTTTCTTTTTACACTGATAGACTAGTATTATTTTCTGTTTACAGCTATAGTGTAGTATAATCTTTATTTACACTAGAAGTATGGTGTTCTATTAATACTTGTGGTCTTCTGATTACACAAACTTATAGATAAGTATAGCGCTCTGGTTACACTAGTAATATAGTATAGTTCTCTCTTTACACTGATAGTGTAAAGTATTATTTTCTCTATGGTGTAGTATAGTCTGTATTTACACTAGAAGTGTAGTACAGTTATCTGTGTACCTTGCTACTGCAGTATTTGGTTTACGCTTAACAGTAAAGTATGTTTTTCTGGTTACACCAATAATGTAGTAAAGTATCATGTTTATACTGGTAGTATAGTATAGTATTCATGTTTACACTAATAATGTAGTACATAATTCTGTTTATACTGGTAGTATAGCATAGCATAGTGTAGTATAGTATATTATAGTATAGTGTAATATGGTATAGTTTTTCTGTTTACAATAGTAATGTAGTACAGTATCCAGTTTACACTAGTAGTATAGTAAAGAATAATCTTTCTGTTCAAACCAGTAATGTAGTACAGTATCCTGTTTCTACTGGAAGTATAGTATAGTCTTTCTGTTTACACCAGTAATGTAGTACAGTATCCTGCTTATATTGGTAGTTTAGTATAGTCTTTCTGTTTACACTAATAATGTACAGTATACTGCTTATACTGATAGTATAGTCTAGTATAGTCTAGTCTTTTAGTTTATGCCAGTAATGTAGTACAGTATCCTGTTTATATCAGTAGTATAGTGTAGTATAGTCTTTATGATTACACCAGTAATGTAATACAGGATCCTGTTTATACTGGTAGTATAGTATAGTCTTTATGATTACACCAGTAATTTAATACAGGATCCTGTTTATACTGGTAGTATAGTATAGTTTTTATGTCCACACTAATAATGTACAGTATACTGTTTATACTGATAATATAGTATAGCATAGCATAGTATAGTATAGTCTTTTGGTTTACACCAGTAATGTAGTACAGTATCCTGTTTATATTGGTGAGGTAGTATAGTCTTTAGTATAGTATGGTCTCAGATTGAGCCCAGTTACAAAGACATCACAAAGACTAGAAACCTGATGGAGAAGACCATACTAAACCTAATATGTGCCACCTTCGGGTATGTCTGGATAAGGACATGTTAAGTATAGTAGTAATAATAGTGATACTATATACAGATCAGTAGTTAAGCATTGAGCACAGAGTACAGAGTTCAGGTAGAGAACTAGATAAAAGACACATGGATGTTGTTTTCATGCTGCATGTGCTGATGTGAGTGTGATGTAAAGCTAGAAACGGATCCAGATCCAGGCGTGATGCTTATGTCACCCAGGCTGATAAAACACTGGGAGTATTTACTGAGCACACGGGTCGCATACTAAACAGCCGAACAGCCCGAGAGTGCACCGGACCCAACCACTGTCCTGTCCATCCAATAATTTCCTCTCTCTGCTTGCAGGAACTGTTGCCAGGGTGACTTTTCCCCACAGAGCACACTTTATAGGATGGGGTGAATGTGACGTGAGCTTCAACAACTGGAAGAGTGCAAGTTGAGCTCATGGCTTTTAGCCGAGGTGTTAGCGTCGCTCTAGCGGATACGTGTCATACTTCCTGTATGTCAGACCTTTTTGCCTCGGGCAGATGTTTGGGTCGAAGCTTTACTTACTCATTCCCATCATGTAACACCAGAGGTTCCATGTAGCAGAAGGTGAGGCTCCAATCCCAAATCGTATTTATACTTCCGGTCGACAACAAAACTACAAATGGATGCTAATAGATGGACCTACATGAGAAGATTTGCTTAGTATTATAGTAGTATGGTATAACATGGGCATCTGTGTACTACTCTATAGTGTTGTATAATCATCAGTGTGGTGTAGTAAAGTATAGTACAGTATTATACAATTTAGTATAGCACAGTAGAGTAGTATGTGTAGTATAGAGCTGTAAAGTCATTCGTGTAGTATACTAATTCATACAGTAATACAGTATGGTAGCAAAATAATCTTTGTAGTATGCTATAATGCTCTAGTATAGTATAGTATAGTATAGTATAGTATAGTATAGTATAGTATAGTATAGTTCTTCCTTTATTTAACCAGGATAAATTCTACATATAATTATTATGTATTATATAATATATACTTTATTCTAGTGTAGTATAGTAAAGTATTGAATAATAAAGTATAGTGTAGATAATATATATACAGCATAGTATTTTTGTAGAACAGTGCTGTAAAGTCATCTGTATACTACACTGCTCACAAAAATAGGGGTTATTTCATTAGTGATAGTATAGTAAAGTATAGTTCTACCTTTACTTAACAAAGATAAATTCTCACTGAGACTCTAATAATCTTTCACCATAGCACACTATAGTACTGTACTATAGTGTTTAAAGTAATACATAATGTATAGCAAAGCATATCATGATAGTATAGTATATATAGCATTATAGCATAGTTTAAACATCTGAGTACTCTGGTGTAGTATAGTACAGTGTGATATTGTGTAGTATAATACAGTGTGTAGTACAGTACTATAAAGTCATCTCTGCATCATACTGTGCATGATTATAGCATGCTATAATGCTACAGTAGAGTATAGTGCAGAATAGTATAGTTCTACCTTTACTTAACCAGGTTAAATTCTGATCGAGTTAAAAAAAATTCTCTTTTACAGTAGTATCCTGGAGCATAGCATAGTATAGTAGTATGCTACACTATACTGTCCTGTACTATACTATACAATACTTTACTATATTGTTTTATAATCATCAATTTTATATAGCAAAGCATAGTACAATACAGTACATGATATCATAGTATAGCAAAATGCAGTATATTATAGCATAGAGTAATTATCTGACTTATCTGGTGTAGTATAGTACAGTGTGGTATTATGTAGCATAATATAGTGTGTAATATAGTACTATTATAAGTCATCTGTGCATGATACTAATTTATAGTGTAATACAGTATGGTAGAGCATAGTGTAGCAATCTGTGCAGCATGCTATAATGCGTAAGTATAGTACAGTACAGCACAATATAGTATAGTATATTATAATATAATCTAAGCATAGCATACTATAGTAGCATACTATAGTACACTATACTGTATTGTACCATAATATACTATACTATAGTGTTTTGTAGTCATCCATTTTGTATAGCAAAGCATAGCATAATACATTGCAGGATACCATAGTAAAGTATAGGACAGTATATTATTATAGCAGGAGTCTATGCACAGCGTGTATAATTCTCTGGTGTAGTATAGTACAGTGTGGTACTATGTAGCATAGCATAGTATGTAATATGGTACTATAAGGTCATCTGTCCATGATTCTAATTTACAGTGTAATACAGTATGGTAGAGCATAGTATAGCAATCTGTATAGCATGATATCATGCTTAAGTATAGTATAATCTTAGCATAGTATAGTATAGTGTAGTAAAACCGTTATTTAATCAGGACAGATTCTCATTGAGGTTAAAAATGTATGGGGATAGCATAGCATCGTAGTATTTGAGCACATGGTACTTTTGACGCTTTAAGAGTTACAGTAACCTCAGCCCAAGACAAGGCCAATATTTGTATGGTTAAGACCAAGACGTGAGACGTGAAGCATCAGGAGCAGGTTTTAGTGGAACTAATTATGAATTAGGACACCGAACCAAAGACCATTTCAATCTGAATCTGAATCTGAACTTGTTTTTAGAAGCCAGACAATGGATGTGTGGAAAGAGGAGAAATCTGAGCTGAGCTTCATTGTGAAAACGTTCTTCACACTTGTTCTGAGATCCAGAGACGGCGTGGGCTGAATTCCTCCTAAAGGTCCTCTGATCTCGAATCCGGCTCGCTGCTGGCTCTGCCTCTAACCACCGCCTCTGCTGCTGCTGGAGTTCTTCACAGGGTCTCATCTAAAGCCTCTCGCTTACGGCATCTCGGGTCAACAGCTCTGCTTTCTGACAGAACACAATCGCATTCCTTTTGTGGCGCTTTCTTCTCCCCTAACCTTGGCACTTTGTCCACACCTCTGGTAAATCTGCGGCCGGGATTCAGTGCACACGGATCCTCGAGGGCCAGAAATGTTCAGTCTTATATTAAGTCATTTATCAACATGTTGTTTGGCTGAAATGTATCCGGTATTGTTTAGATCCACGGTACAGCTAAAGTGCTCACGTGACCAGGTTTAAGAGAAGAAATCGAATCGGCGATACGGCTACAAACTAACGGAGCGTCAACAAACCTTAGATAAAACCCACTGCATTTATTTTTCTCTCTCAGATGCAGATGTTTGGTAGCTGCTTTCGTTGTTCGGCTCAGACCTTTGGTGAAGTATTGTGTGATGACAAACTTTGCCTTTTGTGACTCTTATTACATTTGTTTTATTTTTTACTAGCATTTTTTACAATTCCTTTTTATAATTAGAATTGTTATTATTGCTATTCTTAGTAGTAGTATTTGTTTTGTTATTATCATTTTTAATGAACAGTATTAGTATTAGTAAACGTAGTATTGTTGTTATCTTTTTAATGAGAATTATTATTATTCATACAATACTTTGATTATTATTAGGATTATGATTATTATTATTCTTAGTAGTAGTATAATTTTATAATAATTTCAAATACATAATGTATTTTAAAATAATGATGATGATGTTTACTATAGTAGTAGTATATTTTTATAAGAATAATTATTATTAATGTTACATTTTTGTTGTTGCTATTATTAGTAGTAGTAGTTAGTAGTACTATTAGTATATTTTTATAATAAGATTTTTTATTATTATTGTCACATTATTGTTATTATTATTAGTAGTAGTTGTAGTACTTGTACATTTTATAATAATAATAATAATAATAATAATAATAATAATAATATGAATAATAATAATAATAATAATAATAATAATATGAGTAATAATAATAATAATAATAATAATAATAATAATATGAGTGATAATAATAATAATAATAATAATAATAATAATAATAATGAGTAATAATAATAATACTACTACTAATAATAATAATTATATGAGTAATAATAATATGAGTAATAATAATAATAATAATAATAATAATAATAATAATATGTACGTAGGAGCTATATGATTTATACAGAGCATTACTCAGTGTGTTTTTTATATCGTAATATCTGATCTTATCAGCTAATTATCCTCATTAAAGCTTCCAAACTCGTTAAAGTTAGTTACAGTTATATTTAGTCTCCGGTGCCTTAGCGGTTGTTTCTGTTGTCACGGCGCCGCTCCGTCTCTGTTAGCAGCTCGTTTTCGGCCCCGTTACAGGTGTGACAGGAACAGCGGGTGATGATTGATGTATTCACAGTGAAGGAGGCGGAGCTACATAAAACGACCGACGCCCGATCTAGACGAGATGATGTTCAGTAATGCAGCAAATCCTGATCTTTAACCCAAACTGCATTGTCGTGGGCGGTATCGAGCTATAGCTATGACCGAAATAGATTAGAGTGTTTGAGGGACATGGATAAACCTTTGATGTTTGAATAATGAAAACATTCTAAACGACCTTAAATGTTAAAACGGCTCACAAAGGATTACAGGTTTGTTCTGTAGTGCCATGGGATCTCCGAAACTGCCTTAAATTAAAAAGCGAGCCCACTTCAGTTCGAAAGCCTTACATAAAACATCTGGGAGGGAGGCCATCTTATATACACACACACACACACACACACACACACACACACACACACACACACGCACACACACGGACCCAGCACCGGGTGCGACCGACATCGACCCACGACCTTACACTACTGCTCTGAATAAAGAGTAAACACTGCAGCGACGTTAATTCGGTTAGATGGTGAGCTGAATACCGAGTTAGGCTGGTGTGTGTGTGTGTGTGTGTGTGTGTGTGTGTGTGTGTGTGTGTGTGTGTGTGTGGGCGGGCAGTGATGTGACATCAGCCAGCTGGAACAAATAGAAATAATTTAATTCAAACGCAATTCACCTCAGTTCAGTTCATCTTACTGTCGTCTCACCAGACTGACTGACTTCAATAGCTTGAGGATAATAAATAATAATAATTAACCAAAACTAATAATAGTAATCAACCTTACCAAGAAGGAGATGTTTGAATCAAATCAATCTTTATAGGTGTTGAATAAATGATGATTGGTCATAAATCTGGCAACCTAAGCATCTCCGGGGGGTGTTAAGTACTGCCATAGACGATCCTGTTAAACTGTGTGTGGCCGAGCGTTGCTGTTGCTGTTAGAAGCTCTGGCTGGACAGGACGTCCTGCGCACGTCGCTGAGCTGTTGGTGTCCCTCGTATCACTATTCGGGGGTGAGCTCCCCTGATCATCCCGCCAGCACTTGGGAGGTAGCCGAGCAAAGGCAGGACTGAAGGGTCACTACGAGGCCTCCGTACTCGAACCCGACCGCCGACGGATCCGGGGGGGGGGTGGGTCCTGGAAATGGTTTAGGCAGAGACGGGGGTGTTCTCCTTGCCCTCCTTGCAGCTGGGTACATTTTTTCGTACCCCTTGATGCCATGCGGTGTAATTTGGCTCCTGTAAGTGCTGTCCGTCGGAATAAAGAGGTCGGAACGATCTCCGAGTGAGAGTTCATTTCCATCGTTTACGCTCCCGTAAAAATGCGCCTCTTAACGGAAAAAGGGCCGTCTTTAATTTAGCGTTTTTTTACTTACCCCCACTTTTATTGCGGTAAGGCTGCGTTAAACAGGCTGCCAGAGCGTAAACACTTGGCACAGTTATGGTTCCCTGAAGGCTAAGGTGTTTTTTCTTTCCTTTTTATTTGTTGTGGCAGATCATCATTCTGTTCATAACGGGATCCTCAGAAGCCCCGCCGTAGCTTTCGGTCGTAAATAACACGCCCCTCTGCGGTGCTCTCTTTAGATCTCATAATGGATCGCTTTCTCCTCTGTTCTAAGAGAGTTAGGTTAGTCTTTCTTATTGTTCTTATTAATTACATTTTTACGTTGATTCTGGGGCGTATCCACGGAGACCGCAGGGCAAAGGCGTCATAATTACGTTGATTTCTATAGTGCATTTAACAAAAGCTTTCCCTAAGCAGCTTAGGCAGCACTGACCTAACTGAGCAACCTGCAGTGACAGCGGCAAGGAAAAACTCACACAGTGTTATGAGGAAGAGGATCACGAGCGAAAAAGAAGGGACCAAACCTGCTTGGGCAGCCTAGATGCTGTGTGTGAGAATTGTTTAATGTGTTGTTTTTTTTCATAGTAATTAAATAATAGTAATTATTATTTAATTTTATTATATAATAGTAATTACATTTTTTTCCCAGTATAATAATATAATATGACATTATTCTAGATATGTATATATGTGTATAATATATATATATATATATATATATATATATATAAATGTAATATATTTATTTTCAGAATAATTAAATAATTATTACAAAAAACTATATAATAGAAAATATAATCGTTTCTGGGTATTTTTTTTTTTTTAATATAATAATAAAAGAATATTACAAAAATTAATTATAAAATATGACTTTCTACTCCTCAAAGAACGGTGTAATCTAAACTTCAAACCTTATTATTTTTCTAATTTTTTTTCTATTATTTTCTTGAGCATACGCTGCATTTAATCCCAGGGTTGCCAGATCCCACAAAGGAAACAAGTCCGAATGAGTTGTTTCCACTGCTCAAAAAACCCAAAATATTACTTATTATAGAACGCGATTGAATTTCATTTAAAATTCTTGTTTAATCATTTTATGTTGCGAAGGAGTAAACTAAGAAAAACAAAAGGCAGTACAGACTGTAAAGAATAACAGCTCAAAACAAGGGAAAAAAATGAAAGAGAGATAAAAGATAGAAAAAACTAAATAATTAAAAAAACACACAGAAAGAGCCAGGACAAACAAAAGAGAGAGAAATACAGAGGAAAAAAAATAAGGGAAAGAAAAATAAAAACCTAAAAAACCAAGCAATAAAAAAAGAGAAAAGCACCCCCCCCCAAAAAAAAAAAAAAAAAAAAAATTTTTGGCTTTTATATTTACAACAAAAAGTAAGGTAAAATCAAAAAGCAGTTTATTTGAAACCCCTACAGATTTTAGGGGTAATGCCCCAATCTGGCCACCCTACCTTGCTTCATACAGACCTTTCTATAATAAAGCTTTTACCTTTTAATTAAGGACCAGAATACACAGCAGGACCCCCTAGCTCACAGGCTAACGTAGCTAACGGTTAGTGCTAGACTCGAACCTCGAACCCTGAACGTCCTGAGTGAAGCTCAAACTGCCTCCAATTTATTTTTGGCTTTTGTTTTGATAGATGGATAAAAAAAATGCTATGAAAATCCTTCGTTTTATTGGTGGCATTTCTGACAGCCCAGGATGCCACCGAATTCCCGCTGGACCAATTTACCGGCTCCCTACAGAGATCTGCTACCTGACACACACACACACACACACACTTTATACATTTAGGCCTCTAAAGTCCTTTATACCCTGATACGTGTTAGTTTTTTTTAAAGGTTTTTTTTTTGGTAAATTCTGTTTAGTTATTTGTTGGACCCGCTTCTAATCATTCCCACCATCAACCTTATATTTGGATTTTAACAGTCAATAAATAAATAATAAAATAAAGAAATCCCTAAACTAATTGCAGCAGATGAAAGAAAAATAAAAATAAATAAAGAAAGAAAGAAAGAAAGAGTCAGTATGAAAAACAGAAAACCCAATAATATAAGAGCAAAATTTGTCCTGAAACAGGAAAAAATAAAAGAAAAAAGAACAAGAAAGAAAACAGAAAGCAAAGTGACTGAAAGGGAAGAATAATAAAAAGGGGGAAAATAATTAAAACAAAGAACGAAGGAAGGAAATGTAGAATTTAAAAAGCAGAACATGAGAACAAGAAAGAATTAAGAAGGAAATAAAAAAAAACAAGTGACAGAAGAAGAAAGAAGAAGGAAAAAAAAGAAAAAAGAAAAAGAATGAAGGAAGGAAGACAGAAGATTTTACCAGAACAAAATAAATAAATAAATAAATAAATAAATAAATTCCAAAACCATTTACACCAGAAAATAAAAAAGCAAAGAAGGAAGAAAGGAAGAAAGTTAGAGCCAATATAAAAAATAAAAAATATATAGATTTTTTTAGGGCAGAACAGAATCCTGTAAAAAAAATAAAGAAAGAACAAGAAAGAAAACAGAAACGACGACGGAACAGTAATGGAAAAAAGATAAAAAAAAAAAAAAACAATGAAAGAAATTGAATAAGAAAAAAAGATTTTAAGAGCAGAACACAATTATAGAGAGCAATAAAGATAAAAAATAAATCAAAATAAAACAAGTGCCTGAAAAGGGAGAACAATTAAAAGAGGAAAATAAAAAAGAAACAAATGAAAGAAAAAAATGAAGAAAGTCTCAAGATTTTCCAAGAACACTAAATAAATAAATAAATAAATACATAAACTATTTTAAAAAAGCAAGAAAGGAAGAAAAGAGTAGAGCCAATATAAAAAATAAAAATTATTTTGGTGAACACAATGACAGAGCAAAAAACGATTAAAATTTTTTTTTTATCAAAATAAAACAAGTGGCTGAAAAGAGAGAAAAAATAATGGAAGGAAGAAAAAGAAAACAAAGAAAGGTACAATATTTTCCAAGAACACTAAATAAACAAATAAACAAGCAAATAAACACATTAATTAAAACTACTAATAAATAAAACTTAAAATAGTTAACAAAAAAGCAAGGAAAGAAGAAAAGACAGGTAGAGCCAATATATTATAAAATAGAAAAAAGTTTTCAGGGCAGAACAGAAATTTGTAACAAGAAAAAAAAAAGAAAGAAGGAAATAAGTGACTAAAAGGGAACAGTAATGAATAAAAGGGAAACATAATTAAAATGAAGAAAGGGGAAAAAAAAAAGATTTTAACACAACGATAGAGAAATAAATAAACAAAGAACAATGAAAAGGGCAGGAAAAGTTTTACCCCGCCTGCTTGTTTCTCTCGTGGGATCTGGCAACCCTGACGTGAGCGTGTGCGTCCTAGAGACTCGGTTGATGTGTTTAGAGACTGTGTGTGGATGATTCTCCTCTAATTATTTGCAAACTTAAGTCTATGTACCCGTCCTATTGTAGGTAGTACTTTATGAATAAGGGATGCTCGTTCTTGTAACGTATCAGTATCGCTCGGCGTTCTGCTTGCACGGCTCCCCCGGGTTTCTCTGCCAGTTGCTTAAGTGTTTATTTGGAGGCTCTGACCTCGGCCTGCCTGCTCTGGACCCGCTGTAATGGGTGTCCAGTGCAGGGCGTGTCTGTCTGTGCTTTGACCCCTCTTACAGATAATGACCGCGACTCTGAGCGAGGCCGCTTTGCATTCAGGCCGCTTCGCTTTCCTCAGATCAGAGGTTCTGCATGAGAATGAAGGCGAGGCAGAGCCGTGAGCTTTCGAACCTCAAACCACCCCATGAGCCACTGATTATTTAGGATGAACGTCCAGCGTTTATCCGACCTCCAGTTTATTCGCGTTCTGCTTCGTAATTGGTGTTCTTAATTAGTGTAAACGCAAACCCGTAATTGGCTCTGAGGTTCCTCATTAAGCACGCGATTGGCCGAGAGGGACAAAAGAATCGTTTGCGGCACTCACGAGCCTTTTGTTCGGCTCAGTGTTGGAATCGGTGAATCACTTGCTCAGGACTTGCTTTTGCCCCTGTTCTGTGAGTCAGTGAATCAGTGAATCATTTAGAGACACGGCTATGTTTCTATTTCCCTGTCATTTAAATGTTCAGCCCGGCGTTTGAATCAGTGAATCGTTTGAAAACAGAGCCTGTGTGGATGAATCAAAAGAATCCTTTAGACACAGTCAGGATTCCTTGTCGCTGTTAGGTAGAGGGTCTGATCGGTGAATCAGTGAATCATTTGGAATCAATCCCCGATTCAAACATTGAAATATATCTTTAAATATCGGGGAGGATGGATCGTGATCATGTCCAAATGATTCACTGATTCAGTCACCCTTGTATGTAAAGGTTATATGGATCAGTGAATCATTTGGAAACACGGTCACGATTCCTTCTCTCTTCTCCCATGTAGGTTCAGCGTTTGAATCACTGAATCGTTTGGATACGATTACGATTGACTCTTCCATTCAGCCAGTGAGTCGAATCAGCGAATCGTTCTTTTCGATTCTTAGGCTGCGTTCATCACAGAATGACCCGATTCACTGTAAACGACTCGTGTTTGAATCTCCTGATGAATCTCTGTGTGGCTTCTCTGCTAACTGCTCTTATTATTAGGCGATGTTTTCTAGCGATGCATAATTAGGGGTAAACAGAATCAGCAGCCGTTAGCGTTATCGTTAGCATGTCTGCCATTCCGTTGGGCAGGAGCGTAGAAACACTGACATGGCATGTGGACGTTCTCAGCATCGTAATGAAGCTACTGGATTTTTTTTTCCTTTTGCTTCTACTTCTCAAAAACTGATCCTGATTCAGCAAACGGCAGCTCCCGTCCTCCTCGCTAGAGTGAAACCAAACGTGTACAGAGTGCAGAGGAAGCTGTGTGTGTGTGTGTGTGTGTGTGTGTGCCCCCATACTGTCGGGATTCCCATGTGCTCAGAATAGATCCTCCCCTGAAGTAGAGTCCCTGTGCATTTAGTTCTGAGAACTTGCGACCCTTGTATCTGGCCAGAGGCAGGGTTTCACACCAGGATGACTCAGCGCTTGGGAAACCCTGGTCTGGCAAGGTGAAGTCGTCAGGGTTAGAGAGTTTGAGCATTTTCGATTCTGTGCAGTTCTCTGTGTGTTTCACCGAATTCACCCCACTTCACCCGGGGCGGGATTTTAAATACCGTGCTCCCCGGGGGTCCGGCTGGGTCTTTGTGTCATGCTTTGCACAGCCCGTGTTGTATTTGTATAAATTATATATGACTCTTCCGCTCCTCGTTACTTTATTTCAGGCTGTGTCACAAAGCTGGAACGTGTACTGGGCCAGTCCAGTACCCGTTTCCTCTTCGTCCACTGCCACGCCTTTTTTTGCAGGGACGTCCCTGATAAAGGGGTCGTCTTAAAGGCAGGTTATGTTGCTCTAAAGTCTCGGTGTGCTTTTCTGCATTAATGCTGCGTCTAAACGACCTTTAACCAAGGGTCCGGACCCGACCCCGTACCCTGATAGACCCTGGCTTTTGGACTTGTTCCTCATAACGGACTGGATTCTCCTTTTTGTATCTTTGGTCCATTAAAGATCTGTAATCCTGATTGGTCTGGGATCAATCCGCGTTTCCATGGTGACGGTCCATCATAGATGCCTCCGAGCCCAGAGGAGTGGGCGGAGCTTGTGGGAGTGGTTATAACAGGAGGTTTGTTTTTGGTACAGTAAAGTTGTAAGCGGTATTTATGAATGTAACTCTGTATTATAGAGCTTGATAAAGGTTGGATAAAGTAATCCCTTACCCATACCCGTCTGAGGGATCTGCTGCTTTTGTACCAATGATCGCTTTTGTTTTACCACATTACTAGTCCTAAATTTCCCTCGTGTTGCAGGCCTGAGCAGGTTCCGGGTTGTAAATGAAACTGAATGGACTGAGCTGACGGTGTTGGGGGTGAGGTCCGGACCCTCAGTGAGCACTAAGTGAACGTTCTTGCCCCTGCCCGCTTGTGAAATAGCATTTTTTTTTCTCCCCAGAACGAAGCTCTTATCTTCCGGCGGTAGTGAGTGGGTCGCCGTGGACGGACGGACCTCATCAGATTCATAAAGCGTCTCTCCCCTCGACCGGGTGAAACGTTGAAAAGATGTAAGAGATGGTGAAGTGTGGCAGATGTTGTTCTTGTTCCCCTGATACCCGGGGAAGTCTCGGGAGTGACGGGGGACATTTAGTTTACGCCGATACCGACTTCCCCCCGCCTCGTTATCAGACTGCTCCGTTCAGCCGCAGGTCAGGGGTCGACCTGGTTCGCACCTCCTCCTGTACGAGCTGCCTCCGCCCCCCCCCCCCTTTCTTCCCGGGGCGGTTAATTATTTTATCGCGAGTCGATCGAGACGTGCCCGCTTTCGCATCTCGTATGAGCCTCCGTGCTGTGAGATAACGAGCTTAATGTGTGCCAACGCAAATCGAATCCTGCCAGATCACTCTTATTTCCAGCCTCCATTCATCTCCATACACACTTATCCAAGCGAGGGAAGCCAGGGCCTGACCGGCAGCACAGGGTACGAGGCAAGAGCCTAATCCTAGACAGGGCAGCAATCCACTGTGGGCTGTTCGGAGATTCAGATTAACCTAACGCGTTCCTTTGAGATGTTTGAGAGAAACCCTTTTTTTTTGTTTGTTTTGTCATGTGTGATGAGGTTGGGGCTACATAGTGATAGTGGAGAACATGCAAATTCTACAAATGCAGAGTCCACAGCAGGAACCAAACTGGAAACGGTAACGTGGCTAACCCACCGATGCCACCATGCCAGCCCTCTCTGTCTGATAGCTGGTTGACACATATACATGGTTCAGGGTTGCCAGATCACACAGGAGAAACAAGCAACCGGGTCTGTGGAAACAAGCCCAAAAAAAAAGCAGATCAGATATTTGAAAAATGAGTAATAATGTATATATTTAACAAAACCGACTGGCAGGACTCATGGAGAAGGAGGGAGGATCAGAGAAAATGAAAAAAATACACAATTACAATGAAATACGCAAATATTAATTCAAAAACAAACCCCCAAAACCTGAGCCATTAACAATCAATATTTGTAAGCAACCTTTTGGATAAATAAGCCCGAAGTCTCTTAGTATAAGCAGACCTGGCAACCGTGACGCAAACGACAGGCTTCCGCTCTTAAACTCCCGCCTCTGCTCGTGACTCTGCAGCGTTGGTTGGCTGTCCGGAGTTAAACGACAGTTTTTTTTCCTTATTATAATTTGTCAGAACATGCGAGAACTCGACGTTAAAGTGAACAGGGTAATCGTTGTTGGCAGTGCCGTCCAAACTCGTTAACCCTCGTTATTCTGTCCTTGTTAGTCTCCATTATGTTCTGTGCTACGATAAGAAAGGTACGTTTACTTAAGAACACAGCTGGGTTAAAATATGTACAGCAACCGAGCCTCTAGAACAAACGAGAGCTAACGAGCAAGCGGGGACAAGATCAGCAAAGTAGTTGCATGCATATACCTGAATCAATGTTGCCAGATCCCACTAGAGAAACAAGCAACGGGGTTTATGGAAACACGCTCAAAAGAAACAGAGAAATGAAGCACTTAATGACATTAGGCAATAAAAAAAATAGTCTTTTTATTTTTAGATGTTAAGCAGCACGGGGGCTCGGTGGGGTAGCACCGCCGCCTCACAGCAGGAAGGTTCCGGGCTCGATCCCAGGGCGGGGCGGCCTGGGTCCTTTCTGTGTGGAGTCCGCATGTCCTCCCCATGTCTGTGTGGGTTTACTCCGGGTTCTCCGGTTTCCTCCCACAGTCCAAAGACATGCGTGCTAGGTTAATTGGTGTCTCTAAAGTGGCTCTTAGTGTGTGTGTGTGCCCTACAATGAATTGGCACCCCGTCTAGAATTGTTCCTGCCCTTGTGCCCAGAGTTGGCCGGTGCCCACCCGGCGACCCCCGTGCGGATTAAGCAGAAGATAACCTTTTGGGCACCTTTTGCCCAAATAAGGATCTACACTCCATAAACAAACCCCAACATCCTTTAAACATCAACAACCAGCATTTGTAAGCGACCAAAGTCTTTTAGCACAAGCCTGACTGGGCAGCCCAGACACAACTGATCGACTTCTGCTCTTAAACTCCCGCCTCTGCTCGTGGATCTGCAGCGTTGATTTTGTTTCCTGTTATAATTTGTTAGAATGCTGTTTTGTTTTGTTTTTTCAGTGATTTAA
The DNA here is from genome assembly GCA_034779995.1 of Parotocinclus haroldoi. Classification (NCBI taxonomy): domain Eukaryota; kingdom Metazoa; phylum Chordata; class Actinopteri; order Siluriformes; family Loricariidae; genus Parotocinclus; species Parotocinclus haroldoi. The sequence continues at coordinate 3,232 of JAUZST010026309.1, read as the reverse complement.
CACGAGTGAGTCTGTTCTGCTGATGTTCATCGTCATGAAAAATGTGGCATAAGAGCAAGAAAAAATGTTTTTAAAGAGACGTTTTTAGAAAAGAAAAGTATTTCTTTTTCGGTTCAGTCCTGTAAAAAAAAAAAAAAATAGCTTCACGCTCTGTGGTCTAATCTGTAAATCTCGCTGCACGTTTGTTGCATCACCCCACAGTTTTCCGCAAAGGGATTCCTTTGCGTTGTTTTATTTATTAATTTTTATTCTCTCTCTCTTTTATTTTAGCTGACTGAATTCCTTCTCTGACGCTGCACTCTTAAGCTGTTCGATAAATTCCAACCGCAGGAAATTGACTAGCTTTCTGCAGCTCGACACGCTCAGGATAGAATTACATCCTCCGACGCCGTCCTGCCTTCAGGTTTTTCGGTAGCTAAAATCTCTCTGGGGGAAGGGGGGGGGGGGCATCGATTTTTGCTTTTGGGTTTCATCTTCCTCTGTAAAGATCTACAGCCAGGTTCAGTCACTGTGATCGCACACTTTATTTACGTCCCGTGCTTTAGGGCCGTTACGTAGAAACGAACTGTGTCTTCTCCAGAGGGTTGCATGTTTTGGAGAGGGACTGCTTGGTTTAAATCTAAGAGACGCCCTACTTGTACAAATACCGAAACTTTAGTCATCTCTTTAGAACCGGTAAGTCTCGCATGGTATTATTTATTACGGAAAATATGCGTACGTAGGTAAGAAAACCCACAGTCACTGCCGTTTAGAATGAGTGGACTTGGCAACCGCGACTCGAAGGACAGGGTTCCGCTCATAAACTCCCGCCTCTGCTCGCGGATCCAGACAAAGTATACAGACAAAATCTGAAATCTATATAGAAAAATGAAATGTGTCAATCGATAAGCTTTAATTTAAAAAAGTTTGTAGATCGTGAGCGGCTCGGTCGGGTTTAATAAGATCCGGACTTAACAGATCCAGGATCGAAGCTCTGATCGGCCGGGGACGGTGTTTAAGGAAAGACGGTCGAGTTTAAACGACGTGCTGGAGGAAATGAGAAAGAAAAGAAGGAGCTGCTGATGCTGTATAAGCGTCCCGTAACATTTCTGATCCCGAACATCCAAACCAGCTACAAGATCAGTCACTTCGTTTTTATTGACGGGACTAAATCTGATCTCTTCAGTCGATCTGTGACTCCGTTAAGATCCTGGGATGTCTGATTTACTCTAATCACTTCGTTTATCTCAACCTCGTTTATAATTAAAGGCTCACAAAGCTCGGCTCGTTAAAACGACCAGGCTGCTCGGATAAAAAAAAAACAAAAAAAAACGCAAAGGCGCAAAAGAGTAAAAAGTATTAACTTCGCACATACAGTTATCAAACTGCAGAACAGTGGCTCGTTACTGCCAATTATCCCCGTAATGAACCTGTTAATTAACGTCAAAGGTCAGGCTCAGATTCTCGGAGTTTGTTATTCGGCCGGCAGTTCGTTCATTTCGGTTTTGTTTTTTGTTCTTGTTGTTTTTCCGAGTAAGCTCTCGGCAGCGATGTTGTGAGATGAAGCGTTTTGTAATGCAGATTAGTTTCTGCGCCTCCAAAGCGAAAAGGTTGAACGTTAACTCAGGGAAAAAGTAAAAGGTCTTAAAAGGAAACGAGGGTGAATGGAGTAATCGCTGAGGGAGCGCCTCGCTCCTCTATTGACTCCACGGCGACGCTTTTAGAGATATTGGCACTCCAGACGTCCGCCGAAATCAAAACCGAAACCAATTATGGAACTGTTATTGCAATCTGGGAGGAACAAAAAAAACACATAAGCTGATGATTGATTGAGTTATTGGGGTTATTCCAGACCTGCGGGGGCGGGGGGGGCCGGAGAGCACCCTGGCCAAATTACTTTTATTTTTGACTCATTTGAGCCAATAGAAAGGCCGCGATACGTCAAATAACCCAACCGCTCACGTCAACTGAGCACCGCAGAAGGGCAGGTCCGAATGAACGGCGCATCAAACCTTGAAGCAGGTGGGCTACAGCAGGAAAAGCCCCCCCCCCCTCTCCAACATTCCCGCAAGTTTTATTTGTTGGTCCCCTAAAATGAAAGGCAGATCCGCTGTGTTGCTGTTTTTATAACTTGTCAAGTGGTCACTTTTTTTTGATAGGTTGCCTTTTTTGCGTTGTTTAGGCTCGTTTCCGTTGTGGGTCCTGGCAACCCTGATTATTGTGCTTGCATGCCCAAGTTCCTTACCAGCCACATTTGGACCCCAGATTGTTCTAACTCGGTTGATGTGTTTAGAGACTTTTTTTTTGTGTAAGTTCCTCTGCTTATTTTGTGTCTTACCAGGCTGCGAACGGTGTTTGAAACGGTACGTGCCTGTCCTATTGTAAGTACTACTCCTTTGCATAGGCTTGTTCCTGCCTTCCACCCTGTGCTGCCGGCCGTGCGCCGGCTTTCCTGCCACCCGGTCCGGGATGAAGCGGATAAGAAGGTGAATGAAGGAACGTCTGGGCCACCCATGTTGGTCGGGTCCCTTTTTGAGTCTTGGTTCCTTCCTTCTGCTTTTAGGGATTTTCCTTGCCACTGTCGCCCTAGGCTTGATCCATTTGGGATTGGCCTTTTAATTTTCTGGTCCAGAGTCCAGTACCTTAAACACTAGGCTACCACAGCCCCAAACCTTTGCCGTTCTGAGAGGAAATGGAGAAAAACAACAACTTGCGGACAAGACCTGGGCATGAGCAAGACACGCCCTTTTTTTTTTTTCCCCCCTCTCCGTCTGTCATTCCGAAGTCAGCTCGTGCCTCTCGGATCTGAAGAAATTGTTCTCAAGCTTATCTTCCTCACCCAGCCTAGCTCGTGTCCCACCTAACCCCTCCCCCCTCGCTTTCTCGCAGCTGAGGACTTCATGACCTACTTTTCACGGAGGATGGCCGAACCTCCAGCTGATCCTACCAGGTGACACGGCGAGGTTCGCTTTCATTGCCTGGCAGGATTACGGCAGGATTACTGCAGGATTCCCTCAGGGATCTCACGGGAACTCGGTCAAGTCCAGTCCTCCCTGTGCTCTGACTCAACAACCTTAGTGGTTAGATCCCACGGCTGATTGGATCCCGTCTTCGCTTTTCGGTTCCCCCCTCCAATCTCCCAACTAAACGGGCTGCCTGTTCGTTCTTACATCCCCGTTTCCATGGTGACGGTCCATCCTAGATGCCTCCGAGCCCAGAGGAGTGGGCGGAGCTTGTGGGCGTGGTTATAACA